>OU015463.1:2649838-2694302 GCA_907164805.1 Brachyptera putata
CGATTCAATTATACATACAAATTGTTCGTATCAAATGGTTACTTATGCAGATAGGGGCGTCGGAACATGTTGAAAGTTGTGGGGGGGGGGCAAGCCAGTGGCGTAGCCGGGATATTAGGTCAGGGGGGCAAGAATTTTGAAAGGGCGCCATGCATAAACCTTTGATGAAAATGTGAATAATTATAATATAAGTGCGAAGTCCAGAGCAAGTCATAGACTACGAAGTCCAAGTTTATACGAAAATACAATTACAAATGCCATATAAGAACAGTTTTGTAACTACCCGTTACCGCGAATTTGTGACCCGTGGTGGCAAGGTGGGAAAGCTCCCTTCTGGCCCCACACGTAATTTTTGGAAATTTAAAACTCTTTCAATATGGTTTAGCGTGTTTCAGCTAAGATTAGGTTACAAAAAATGTATTTTCTTATAGAACTGAAGGTGCCCCATTGATATTTGCCAATCACCGTTCATAAAAAGTTCATAAAAACAACAGTTCATAATCCATAACTGCAGGGTCTTTCTGTCATTTTAACGCCCCGGGCAAGGACTCAATTATGAGCCTTCAAAACTGAGTAGCCTACGCATAGTGAAGGTGAATGCGGGGGAGGAAAGAATTTAGCCCCGCAGGGAAATTTTCGAAATTTTTGGTTATTCATTTCGATTCTACGGGTTTTGAGAACTACACGAAATTTCTCGTTCAGGCCTACATGGACTCTGTAAGACTGTAGTGTAGTAAGGAGGCTAATTTTGCTAAATGACTGTTCCAAGCAGATAAAACGCCAAATTAATGTATCAATAATGACGATATATGAATAAGAACATTTACTCCATCCAGTAATGTAATTTGAATATAATTTGATTTAAAGAATATTATCATGAATAGTACGTCAAAATGGGCGCCGATAACGCCCCTTCAAATGCCGATCACGACAATGTACATTCAATGCACACGACAGTTCTGTTCTAGATGAAGAAAAGTTTCTTAGGGCGCTGTGATTACGGCTGAGGGCGCCGCCACGCGATGACAAACCGAGAAAGTTCACAATTCCTCGCATTGTATTGGGAATCGCAAATACGACAAAATAACACAAACATCCCAGCCGCAAATCTGTAATTATTACTGTCTATATGGAACTCTAAGAAAATGCTTCCGCGATATGCCCATAAATACTTCGGAAAATGATAATTATGAATGACAGCTTAAATTTCAGTATTAGTCAGATACAAATATGTCAGTTTCACCGGTGAAATGTGTACTACCAAAATTATCTAGAAGGGCACCAAACACACAATAAGCCTTCCCCCCCCCCCTGGGGCAAGCTCAACGATTGAGACCCGCGGTCTAATGAGTCAATGAAGTTAATGAACAAATGAAAGATTTAAAAAATGACAGCTATTTTAACAAAGTGGCCTTAAGTGGGTTTCAATTCAACAGGAAACAACGAGACAAATTGAGTCTTGCAAGACCTTTTTCTTGCCCTCCCCCCTTGTCCCCGGGGCCCCATTGGCCAAAAGTTGGGGGGAGGGCGGAGACCCCCCCCCCGGTTCCGACGCCAGTGCTTATGCATAGCAAAAGACACGTCGTGTCCCTCCAACTTCACGGCATCTCACTATTCACTCCCAAGGCAGCCGGTCAGGATGGTCGACCCTGGCGGTAGTCGAACCCAGATCGTTCTCAGTGGTTGATTCGTAAAACAAAGATGAGTCAGCCCTCCGAAACAATAGTCTTAGCGCGCCTGCGCCGTACTTAGAACGCCCCTTCACAATGGGGGAGGGCTCCTAGCCAACTACTGGACCCCTATTCCTGAGATAAATGAGATGTGAGAAAAATCAGTGAGAAAACTATCTCATATAATAATGACATATTTCATCTCATATTTTATGTGAGATACTCGTTTTCTCACTCATTTTTATTTTCTCACATCTCATTTATCTCAGGAAACTATCTCATATAATGATGACATATTTCATCTCATATTTTATGTGAGATACTCGTTTTCTCACTCATTTTTATTTTCTCACATCTTATTTATCTCAGGAATAGGGGTCCTGGGGATTAGATTTGGAGCATTTCACGCGTTCTGGAGAACAGTGGCGAAGCGTGACAATCCGACAGGGGGGACAAAAAGGAGCGTATTAGTAAATCTAGATAAGCCTTAGTATTGCTATAGTACGTGGAGTCAAAAAGCCAACAAATTTTTCAGACTCTCGATTGGCTTTCGGCTCATTTTTCAGGATGTTGATTGGTTAGGATTAGTACAATAAAAAATATATAAAATCCCGCGATAAAGTGCAGGAATAACTGTAAAGCTGAGGAATACACTTCTCAATAACAGTCATAAAACATTGACCGAAGAGTTCCGGTAGGTTAGAAATTCAAGAGTTGAATGCAAAGTTTATGTAACTTTTGACTTGAGTGATGGACATTTTCAAAGTGACGAATTGTGTTCCCGATCTTACGTATCATATCTCCCATTTATTACTCACTTGAAGAATTACATTCCAGCCTTCTCGAAATGAAGATTAACTACCCAATATACATTTTAGAACAATAAATAAAATAACAATACATAGATAATTATGTATATATACAATAGGCGAAGGGTGTATTTGGACCAATATTTCATCTGCGATTTGACGTGTTTTTGAGCGGGCTTTCATTTATTACATGTATAATCAGATCTAGCCTGTGCTTGCTATTGCTATATGAGACGCGTCTCATTGCCTGTATAATTTCCGTATGTGGTCCGAAATCCGTGCATGCGCACAACTCAATTACACGTATAATATGGGCTCGGGAAGAGACGCTATATAGAAGGCATAGGAGACACTTGCTGCACGGACGACCATGCACACTCACAGCGTGTGTAAGGCCAAATATCTTCCCCTGGAGAAACTTGAAATCGATTTAGAAATAAAAATAGAGGTATACAATTTTTTCCTTACCTTTTTTTTCGTGGGGTAGACATTGTCTCAATGTTTACCCCGACGCATCGCTACTGCTGGAGAACCGTTTTCATGATAAAACCACTCTTGTGTGAAAACACATACAGACAAATAAGAAGTAAGGGATATGAAGCTGCTAAATCCAAGTTACAAAAATATAACACAGTACCGGTATAATATTCACTATCTAGGAATGTCTGACAGTAATTAGCATCAAGGAATTTTAAAAATATTCTAATTTTACTTTGTTGAAGATGGATCTTACTCTTACATTACACCAGAACTAGAACGTGAGTCCATAAGTCAGGCTTACGTGGGCTGGGCTTATAGCCACAAATTAACTACTGCGCGTTCTAGAGCGACTCTAATACCCATCTACCCTCGTTTGCTCTACAGGGCCCCATGAACAGCGAGGTTATTTGGGGCAACGAATGAGCAGGTGATTATGAAATCATGAAGTGATGATCAGTGATAGGACGTTTACAAAAACCCATGCTCTATGCGGGACTCGAACCCACGCCCAACGGTGACTTCAGTTTTTCCAGCTGTGGCTTAGTTGACTGACTGACTGATGGCTTCGACGATTCTTATAATTCGAATAAATGAAAGTTCGAGACTCATGATCCACGTCTCAATTCTCAATTGTTTCAGTATAGGCCCCTCTAACCCTTGCACAGACCCTCTATTACCTTGTTTTCGGACTTGGCCTTCCCTCTTGGACCGGTTTGGTCTATTGTTGTTGTGACGATCCACGCACAGTCTACCCTAGCTGACTTCTCTTGATGACATCATTGCTCATCAAGGTCACTATAAGGACCAGTTCCACCTCAATAACATCACCGCAACGCCAGATCCGTTACCTCCTCTTCTCGTGTAGAAGGATGAGCGTGATGATCAACATACTTCATAGTCATTCTGGAGTCCGAGGTTCAATTCCCGCCATGGTCGACCATCCTCACTGAGGTTTATCGTGTTTTCTCGTGATTTGTACGTTCTTATTGGGCTGAACGACGCAGTGTAGTGCTAGCTCTATTGTTGGCGTCGGATGAATGAATATTGAGATGTTGAGATGAAGGTTTCTCAGGTTCTAGGAAGGCTAGTGGGAAGGAAGCGGTCGTGGCTTCTACTGTGGGAACCATACCGGCAATAGCTTCGACTACATAGGAGAACCACGATGCAGCCCCGTCAAGACGAACGGTGGCGGGGATCGAACAAAGCTTCGGTATGCCCCTCACCTCCCGGATCACTCGGAGCGAGCACGTTAGCAGCTGAGCTACATGTGCCGATATCGTTTAGATTGATACTGAGATGGCAACAGACCTTCCGACTATCCCCACACCTGATAAAATAAGCTTTCATCCCATCTTCCTGTCAATCTGTCATTATTCACCGACGCTAATGGACCTTAGTAATAAACACAGTTCGTCGCTCAGTATAAATTATATATATGCTGTCGTTTTTTTCCGGATAATGCATGATGAGATAGATGCCGTGTGGAGGCCCCACTCCCCACGTTGTCCAACTCCTTTGACGTTTCGGGTGGATCACACCACCCATCCTCAGAAATAAAATGAAATAAAATCTGATCCGCTCTCGGGAAACACGTCAGAACCCGACAAGATCTCTACAACGATATATATATATATATATATATATATATATATATATATATATATATATATATGTGAGCACGGAGATTTTCGCAGCCAATGGTTGATGGTAAAAATGTTTCCACGGTAAGTTTGCTGCGATTAGAAAGCATGTTGGGTCCTAAAAAGGACCGGTTAATGCGACGTTTCGCTGGAATTTCATCCAGCATCATCAGGCGACGGTGGTAAGTGGTCGAATGGTAAGTGGTCGGTGGTAAGTGGTAAGTGGTTCGACCACTTACCACCGTCGCCTGATGATGCTGGATGAAATTCCAGCGAAACGTCGCATCAACCGGTCCTTTTTAGGACCCAACATGCTTTCTAATCGCAGCAAACTTACCGTGGAAACATTTTTACCATAAAATTATATATATATATATATATATATATATATATATATATATATATATATATATATATATATATATATATATATATATATATATATTATATATTTATATGTATATATTATATATTTTATATATATAAAAGCTGAAACGTTCATTTCATATTCTGTGTTGCCCAATAGAGACTGTGCTTACCAAAAAATGAATAGGTCTACGTTCCATCGACTGGTATTGCATTTGGTAAGGAATTATTTGCAGTCAACAATCGACACGGCCATCGGTGGGAATAGATGTTGCGCTTCATCGACCTGTACCCACTAGTAGAACCAACTTCCTAGAGGACATTCTTGGATCAGTTGATCGTTGATAGCTGCACAAATACCATCATATTATCCACAGTCAGCCAGTCGCTATGTTGACAGACAGCGACATACCAGATGGCTGTTATAGGATCCACCAGGTCAAAGTTGAAAGTTATTACGATAGTGAATATTGCATTAGATATATTCATACCAACAGCTTTACGTACTATTTTTTTGGTGGAGAATTTATACATTTATAATTAATATATAAAATAGTTCGATTAAGTATTATTAGTGCTTCATATTTCACCGATATATCATATAACAGGTTATATATTACATAATACATGTCTATTAGGATATTCTATATTACAGCTGTCCTGGTCTCCTGGACCGGAGAAAATGTGACAGCTGACAAGTCTGCTGTCTTTTATGACGTTTCAAGTATGCTTGTTGCTTCGATCCAACCATTTACACTCGTATTTTTCAACAGTTGCATTTCGACGTGCGAGCAGTCAGTCGGTTATTTCGATAACGCACAGCATCGGTAAGCTAATCCACCTCTGAACAAACCGGCTGTGTGTTTGTCTGGCGACCTACTTGTGCTTCGTTGTCCACAACAATGTGTTAGATCAAACAAACCTATTCCTAGTGGTCGTCATTTGAGCTATTTCCATTTAGTCAATAAGTAATGGAACTACTAGGAAAACGCGTTATGTGTTTCCGCGTTGATGGATGAGCTAATGAGAATGAAATTGAATTTTTTCAAAAAGTTACATCAAGTTGATGTTTTGACGGCATTCAAGTTAAAATTCGGTTGGTTCCATTCGGTTGGTTTATTTCGTAGACTATTCTAATGAAGGAAATATCTGATGCAGTTTAATATTATATGTAATACTAGGCAAACGCGGAATGTGCGTTGTAAGATGAGCGAAACTCTACACACCTTGATCATATAAAATGAACTTTATCTGATGCCAATGGATCTAGGAAGCCGTGAATTAAACAATACCATATTTGTCCACTAATATTTCTAGGCCTATCTATTCTATAAAGAAAAAAACATGTATTAAATTATTTTCTTCGAAACGGCTGGTCCGAATTACATGTCAATTTTTATTAATGTGTATTATTTCTGTGTTCACATTTGAGGAAAATTTGAATTATATTGGAGAGATTTTATTTTTCAAATTTTTCCGCCCAGCCCAATCTTATGGGGTTTTTAGAAACTTTGAAATGATGTTTCTCAAAAATGGTCGAACCGATTTGACCCCAAAACTATACAGTTCTAAGTTGGATGAGTTTGCGTATAAAAAAAGTTTCATGTCAATCGGTCAAACCCTGCGACCTGTGCATTGCGCACAAACAAACAGAAAAAAAAAACACAGACAAAGCTCCGTAAGAGTGGGATGGAAACTCTTCGCTAACGCTCATCGAATTATGTTGAAATTCGGTGAAAATTAGAATTTTTTCGAAGGACATTTTTTAACAAAAATTCTTCTCTGGCTTATTCTTATGGGTAATTTGGAAAATGGAATATTAGTTTTCTCAGAAGTGGTGCAACCGATTGCGCATAAAAAACAATGGGATTCAATCCAGATGATGACACTTGGGCATGCCAAGTTTCAATTGAATTTGAATTTTCGTTTGACCTGTGGAGCGCGAACAAAAAAACAAACAAGAAAAAAAACGTACCGGTAAATTTTTTTTTTTTTTTTTTTTTTTTTTTTCGGTCAAGTGAAATTGAGTCTCCGCTTCGCTCTTCCAATTAGGACGTCGTTTCAGAACACACAGTTGAATTGAGATGTTTTTTATTTTTAAGTACTGTGACCCCCTTGAAATTTTGAAACTAGAAAAGTTGAGCCGAAATATTTTTAACCAGTTTACGAATAATATGTTAAATGGGGAGTAAAAAACTTCATGTAGGCCTGTAAGTACTTTATGCCATTGATGAACAGTTTCAGATACTAGTAACATCCTTCAGTCACATAGGTCTATACCTAGTAGCTGCCAAAAAGTCTTTCCTAAACGAAGTTAATTGTGAACAATTATTACCAAATGTTCTCTTCCATAGAGTCAAAAATGTTTTCATTTTTCTGATATACTACTTTTGTTTTCACAGGTTTCACTTGAAAACGTGTCCCAATTATGGTGTGAAGACAAGGTAGTATCGGAAATGGCACTGTCATTATGGGAACGATGTGTAATAACGTACGCAATCGTGTGCAAACTGTGCGTAATGACCACTCAAACACAAGTCAACAGACCTCATATCATATTTATTATTGCAGATGATTTGGTAAGTTGAATTTATAAGATAATGAAATCATCAGGTTGAAATGTCGTATCAATTAAATACATGAATTTGTACTGTTTATAAAACAAATCTGGTAAAGAGGTGACATGCTAATTTGGCACGTGCTATGAGGTATATTTATGTTTTCCACACAAACGTTTGGTGGTGTACACAATAGTAACAGAACATCGATTGAATCACCAACATTTACAGATGAAAATAATATACCGGCACCCAGAAAAGAGTAAAACAAAAAATTATAAACACACTTGTTCTACTTATTTTTATTTGAAATCGTTGCACTTGCTATGAAGAACAACATATGTGCAGTAGAGCAGGCGCGGACTGGCTCCAGAAGACCCGGGGTGCTGCTTGTAAAGTGGGCCCGTAAAAGTTAGTGCCAGGCGCACGCAACGCCCGCGCAGCGGCCGCCGGAAGCATCCTAGCTGATCGGAATTTTCCGATTTTACATGGTTTTCAAGTAGCTTTTTACACATATCTTGACACAAATTAACATTTATACTGTATATAACTGTTTGCAATGGATTATTATGTGGGTATGGATACGATTCAATCAGTAAATAATCAATCGAAATAGTAATTGATTAATATTTATTTCAACTACAATGGTTACAAACATAGGTATAAGTATTAAATTAAAAGTTTTTTTGACATGAATGATGAACTCTGTCCCAGCTTGTCGATGATTATGTATTATATTTGTGTATTATGACTGTGTAATAAATATTTATATGGATATTGTCTATATGATCATATCCTATGTTCGATAGGGGCCCGGAACGATCAGAAAGCACCCCGGGCGCCCCCTGCCAGTCCGCGCCTGCAATAGTGGTGCAATAATTGGACTCCAAATGACTGACTGTGTTCTCCATATTACTGTTGGTCTATTCTTTAACATTGGCAATTGCTAGTTTCGGTCTGAAATTCTGTGGACTTGCCCAAAAGATTCAATTCTAGCAACCTAATAAATATGGCTTGTCTAATTTAAATGCTATCAAAGCGAATTGAGAACACTATCACTCTAAAACATTTTTGAACTCAATTTCTATTTCACTTTTTTTTTCTCTCAAAATAATAATAATAGAAAATTATGTCCACTCAGAAATACAAGCAGTGAAATTGAATTTGGACATTTCCTTATACAGATATATACATCTTGATGGTCAGTAGTAATTAGTTGAAGATTTTTTCTTCCAATTCTCAGAAGTTATTATATTTATTGTTCTGAAATTGATTACCAGAGAACAAGCGGGATCTATATTGCCAAACCCTCATCTATTTCGTCTCCTGAGAAAATCTGGTGAATAGAGAATTATTATTTCTATTTGTACATTTAAACCCACCTCAGTATTTAGTATGCAGTATGCACCATGTCCCGAGTGAAATGAAACTAGTTGCTCTTCACCTAGGGTTGGAATGACGTTGGTTTCCATGGCTCTAACCAGATTCCAACTCCGAATATTGATGCATTAGCCTATGATGGTCTGATACTGAACAATTACTACGTAGCACCTATTTGCACTCCAAGCCGCAGTGCCCTGATGACCGGTAAACACCCCATCCACACGGGTAAGTAGGCCTACATCAGAAATGTGCCAGGCATATTGGAGGTCTGGCCAAAACATCACCATTTTCTTGGATCAATTCACAATATAACAAGATCAACATTAGAATACAAATAAATACGTACATGATATAAATTCAGACGGAAGGTGAAGTAAATACTGAAGTGAAGTAAATTCAAATTAAATCAAATAAATTCAACTAGAACTTGCAGATCAGAAGAAACAAACTGCATATACAAGGAAAATATGAAAACATATTAGAATTGTATGTTTCATGAATAAAGTAAACAAACCAATTCATCAAAAGCATAAATCAAGTGATCAACAATGAGAAATTAAATTAATATTGGCCTACCAATGAAAAAAATTAACAGATTGAGTATACACATTTGCTTAGAAGAATAATGTCAATATCTGTCTAGAGCTAATTTGAGACCACATTTTCGATTTTTCATCAAAATGTCATTATAATACTGGTACCTTTATAAAAATAATATTTGAGCTCTTTAGGCCTATGACAGTAGTTTCTTATGAAAATGAGATTTTTCGAGATATTTGCAATAGAAAACCGTTTTACTGCCAGGTTGAAAGCGTTTAAATGAATAACGTTGAAAGTAATTGCAATTTGCCTAGAATAGAATCCAAGCAAAAAGAAACCGTAGCACATAAATTAGTATCTGTCGACTGAATATCAATTCTCAACCTCTCGGAGATATAATCATCACAGAATTGAAACTTTGTATGTAAAAATCTTACTGTCATATTTAGAGACATGTAAAAATAGCAATTGCTATCAGGGACTCGAAGTGAAATCGAAATCGAAATTAATTGATATTTTTGTGGAAGTGGAATCGAAATTAAAATTTTTAATCTACGTTCATGGGAACTGGAATCGAAATCGAAATTATTATTCAGAGATTGTCCAAAGTAAAATCGAAATTGGAATCGATATAATTTTTTTTTAATCAGAATTTTTTATTCTTGTCGAATAGATTATTCAATTAGTAATTTTATTTTCTGTTATTATTATGTAGATAAAGCTGGTAGTAAAACTTGACATTACGGGGTGAGCTCAAAACCGCCGAGCGGTTGCGACGTGTGATGGGTATGGTGGAACAGGGATGGTTTCAAAAGAACTTCGCCAACACTAAACCTGTCTGCAATACCGCTCTCGAACCCGTGTCTAAGTGCACCTGTGAAATGATGGTTATTGAATGCTGGAAATTCCATACAAGATTCATAATGGAGAGATTATCTTTTCATCAAACGAATACATTCTCTACCTACGTCTTTTTGTGTTTCAACTCGTATTCCTGTACCGCGGACTGCAATACCAATACAATAGGTCTACCGTTATATTTTATCTGACGCTTTGAGAAATTCGTGGAAAACATGAACGATGTCATACCTCACAAAATACGGGAAGGGTTGGTACTTGCTGCTTGATTGTAACTACAGATCAAAATCTAGGTAGCCGCACTGTTTCCTAAACTAATGTCATCAAATCTTGGCTCATTGTAAATTGTAATCTAGATGAAGATCACTTCATTACAGTATAAGTAGCACAGTAGGGTAATTAACTTAATAAAACCAGTGTACAGTTTGGGGGTGTATCCAAAGTTGATGTTGTATATAAATCTATAGTTTGGGATAGAATACAATCAAGGCTTATGAAAAACTGGGATTTAAATAGTGATTGGAATCAAAATCAAAATTGAAACTAATGTGAACTAAATAAGAATCGAAATCGAAATTATCAAGTCGAGGTGGAATCGAAATCGAAATTAATTATTTGAAAAATTGGAATCGAAATCGAAATTGATTATTCGAAAAATTGGAATCGAAATCGATATGTAGTATTGTTGGAAAAGCAGAATCGGAATCGAAATTTTTATAAATCAATGTTGGAAGTGAAAGTGAAATCGAAATCGAAAAACATTTCACGTCGAGTCCCTGATTGCTATAAAAGCGATGAAATTGAAAAGTGCTTTAATACATGTTTTTCTAATATATCTCCATGTTTCAATACATTTGTTGTTGTTTGATCATGTTTTTGAAAAGGCGACAAAATGCTATAAATGTCTGATTCCGCTATTTTTAAGCGTATCTGCTATATATACGCTATATTCAGCATAAATGCATTATAGATGCCATTTTCTTGAAAATTATATTAATTGAGATGTAAAAGAGTGAAATTAGGTGGGAATTTTGAAAACCAAAAAGCAGATGAAAATGAAGGCGGCAGATTAGGCGTGGATATAACCTGGTGGTGCACAAAATTTGTCTGAAAACATCAATTGACACGTTTCTCTTGTGTGCAATTTTACGTTATGTAATGGTTTTATCAGTACGATATTGTTGTTACGCTACAGAACGTCTTTGCGCTACAAAACACGACGTTTCAAAATAATAGATGCACCAAAATGCTACTTTTCAAATTCAAAATGCTATAAAAAGAAAAAATAGAAGCTATATTCACATGTCCCTAGTCATATTGTAATAACAAAGAGTCAGGGTTTGTCCTATCCAACTGTTTGTCAAGTGTTTTTGTTGAAGGTATGCAGCACACTGTACTATTTGGTGCTGAACCACGTGGACTGCCGTTAGAGGAAAAGCTTCTGCCCCAGCATCTTAAAGAGCTCGGTTATGCAACTCACATTGTCGGCAAATGGCATCTCGGAAGCTATCGTCAGGAATACACACCGACAAAACGCGGCTTTGATTCTCATCTCGGCTATTGGACAGGCCATCACGATTATTTTGATCACACTGCTGTGGAATCAGTGAGTATTATCACAAATATGTTACTACCTACTCTACTGTGAGCAAGGCAATAGCCAAAACCTCGTGTGTTTAAATCTTCACCTCTGTGCGCTATCAACGGCTATCCACAGTGAGTGGGCTTATCTACTTCTGAACCTCGGTAAGTGTCTCTTTATTTCTTTCCCTTTCACCCAATTCATATGTTACTTGAAATTAGCTGTGGCTTAGCAATATGAGAAATGTTTTAAATATTTCAAGTTCAAAAAAACTTTTTTCAAAATTATTTTTCATGGTGGTTTGCCTTACAATGAATCACTACAAACTTTCCAAAAATTGAAATAAAAATTTAAAATATTCCGAATAAATTGTCACTCTTAATAATTATGGGTGAAATGTTAAGAGAATGATCTGATTGAAATCTTCAAGTTTTCAAAGTACTTGACAATTTTAGTAGACTACCATCAGTTTGTAGGTGTGATACACTACTTGGTAATTAGTACCCAATTAACTAGCGTATTTGTCGCAGACATATTGGGGCCTGGACATGAGACGTGGCCTGGAACCAGCGTGGGATCTACATGGCCAGTATTCCACTGATATCTTCACGAAAGAGTCTGAGCGGCTGATTGAAGGTCACAACTCATCAACGCCGATGTTTCTCTACCTCTCCCATGCCGCAGTTCATTCCGGTAACCCGTACAACCCTCTACCCGTGGCTGATGCAGATGTAGCAAAGGTTCACAATATTGACGATTTCAATCGAAGAAAATATGCAGGTAGGTTTATCAAGGAATAATTGTTTCACTCGGGATTTTAAGGGTGCAGCAAATTATGCAATGAATGATCTTTTTTTCGGTTCAAGATACGTAGGAATTTAGCATGGGTTGAAAAGCTATACTTTTTTGTAATGCTGCCTAACGACCCCACCAACAGCTAAGTTATGCGGGGGTACGAATGAGCAGATGATGATGAAACGATGAAGTTATGATAGATGAAAGGACGTCTACAAAAACCCATGCCTTATGCGGACTCGAACCCACGCCCAACGGTGACTTCAGTTACTACCGCTAGCGATAATTGACTTAGCCACCGGGGGGACTAAAACCTATACAATTTTAATATTTCAAAACAATATTTCTTTTTCATTGTCATTATTGCACAGTGTTTCAATTCCTTTGATATGATATTCTAATTCGTACACAGTTGAACACACATCCAGTGTTCGTACACATCCAGTTGAAAGTGCACTATTACACCAAAATACTCACATATTTGAAGAATGGAAACAGCCATATTCCAAACACATGTCCATTGTTGCCTACACAAGCACATTTACAAAAATCAACTGAAAAAAACAATGACAAATAGGTAAGAATCATTGTCCCTTTCCTCAAATAGCCTATCCATAAAAAATGAGTAGTTTTAGGTTGACTTCGTGTTCGAATTAAAACCGCGCAACTGGAAAGTCTGAACAAATCTTGAATTTCTGTTGTTAAAAATTGGTAATAAAATTAGGTAATGAGCCTTGATATTATCATATTCATATTATTCTTGTTAGCTGATCTGTTATTACTGTTATGAACTATTCTTTCGAGTTGTAAGATCAATTTCGTTGTGCCCTGTTCAAACCATCCTATCTTCCATCATTAGCTATAATTGGAAAAAACAAGATTTTGTATCAAGTTTCGATGTGAATAATAAGAAAAGAAGTTATCAGTAGTTGATTGAAAGTTTGAAGCTGCCTGGACTGGAATGCCAACCACTTCTCCATCCGGCCTCCAAGCTTAACGCTCAATTTTCTTAAAAACAATTCAATTTTCAGTTTTTGAAATAACCAGTGCTACAAAATGATACATTTCAGATAGTTGATGCCACTAAAATTGAGAAATATTGTAATACAAAATACCGGCACATGCAGCGCAGTGGTTAACGCGCTCGCTTCATGTGATGCGGAAGGTGAAGGGAATATCGGACCCGGTTCGATCCCCGCCGCCGTCCATCTTTACAGGGGTTTTTCGTGGTTTCCCTTTGTAGTCTACACTAATGCTGGGATGGTTCCTACTTCCTACAATGTAGGCCACGACTGCCTCCTTCCCACTATCCTTTCCAATACGTCTAGAAGAAACCTTCATCTCATCATCCCATCATCTCATTAATCAATCATCCAACGCCAATAGATCTCAATCATCATTACAGTGCGTTGTTAAACTGAACACAGATGAATACATATTGGAATATTGGTACGAGTGCTGGTATAATCTATGTGTCAATGCACAGTGAGCAGTTGGCTAACAAAGTTTACGCTAACATTTTTATATTCTAGTAAAATTAAAGAATATAAAAATGTTAGCGTAAACAAGTTTAAAATAAATTTGAAAACGTTTCTTCAAACAAATGTTATTATTCTATTTCCGATTTTATTCTTGACTGTAAAAATACTACTCTTTAAATATCTTTACTTATAGCCTTATGTGTTTTTAAATATAATAGTCAATTATTATACGATTGTAATGTATGTATATTTTATGTGACGTGACTGATATCTTTGTGACAAGATCAATAGTCAAAATAAAGAATTATTATAATTATTATTATTATTATTAAAGGTGTGTTCTGTGTGTTTCTCCAGCCATGGTACAGAAGCTGGACCAGTCTGTTGGTAAAGTGGTGAAAGCTCTCAGTTCTGCGGGCATGCTGGACAACTGCATCATTGTCTTCACTACGGACAACGGCGGCCCCGCGGAAGGGTTCAATCAGAACGCAGCATCTAATTGGCCTCTCAGAGGTGTAAGTATGTTCCTGTACGCGTTAAGCTATCCCCATCATGATACGGCTATCGATCGTTGACTTTGACAACTACGTTGAAAGTCTTGTTCATTAGTGACAATTGGAAAAGAGACAAGAAAAAAATAGATACAAGTATTTGTCAGGATCTGAATGTTTCAAAATGAATTTTACTAGATTCAATGATAGAACATGTATATCAAACACAAAAACAGATCAATTTGAAATCAATAGTATGTACTACAGCTTGAAGCAAAAGTAAAAGTCTGTTTTTCTGAAGTCTGGGGGGTGGGCAACTTAGGGAGACACGCTATAAACCGGTGTGGGGGGTCAGGCCAGGATCCAAAGTCTACATGTAGGTATACTGATTGAAAAGGAATAGCATTGGATACATCACAGTTCAAAATATGAATTAAAATAATTAAAGATATTTAGTATGGTTTGTGCTGCTGAGATAATGCAATACTTTCTGTCTTTTGACTGAAAACATTGGACAAGAAGCAACAGCAAACCCACACTCGATTATTCAACTACAATTTTGAATAATTTTATTCTGTAAAAAAATTGAGGTTACGTTGTTACACCTGGAATGCCCACCCCTAGAAACGACCTTTATTGGAAGTTCTTCTTCTCCATTCCACTTTATTGTCATCGTTGCGACTGCTATAATTTTGGAAATTTACAAAAATTGTGATAAATAATTTACATCTCGAAGAAGCATAGGGTTGATTGTTGATTTTCTACTAACTCATAAACTCTTCACTCAAGAAAAGGTTAGGCCTACTCAATTTTGCATCTGATTCTACAACTCACGATGGATGGGTGAATAGTTGAAACGTGATTACTTACTACAATTCTACTCAGCCAAAATTACCTTTGAATACTGTAAATGTTAATCACGCTACTGCCCCGCCATGCAAGTAGCTAAAGTAAACACATGTATTGATTGGATATGAGGAACGATCGCGGGAATGTTTCTGACATTAGGTGAAGAATACCCTTTGGGAAGGTGGCGTACGTGGAGCTGGCTTGATTTGGAGTCGACGTTTGAAATCTCGTCGCCGAGTCGCTAGCCAATTGTTCCATATTACTGATTGGCTACCAACCTTATATGCAGCGGCGGGGGGAGACACACAGTGAGTCATGCTTGTGCACAATATTCTATACTCACAGGAAAATTAATTATTATAACTAATTGCTTAAAATCGCAATGCTTATTTCAGTACTAGGGTTTCCAATTGATCAATAATTTGAAAACGATATCGAAGCCGCCCCGGTGGCTAAGTCAATTATTGCTAGCCGTAGTAACTGAAGTCACTGTTGGGCGTGGGTTCGAGTCCCCCATAGGCCATAAGGCATGGGTTTTTGTAAACGTCCTTCACCTATCATCTCTCCACCGTCTCATATCATCAGCTCATTCGTACTCACGTATAACCTAGCTGTTGGTGGGGTTGTTAAGCAGTATTACAAAAAAAAAAAAAAAAAAAAAAAACATATCAAAATCACTATACTGTATCAAAAATATTTTTACGAAAGATTTCCGTTCATTATTGAATCAATATTCTGGCATAATTCCGTAGTAATTACAGATGTGTTCTTGTTGATTCAATAGCCGAGCAGGAGTCTTACGACGACCTGTTTATCACATTTATCAATTGATTATCAAATTCATTGCTGATACCGATCAAAACGCTGATATCAAATATCGATCAAGAAAATGTAAATTGAACAGCAATCCTCCATGTAAGTGAGAGCTGGCCACTTGCGCAGGCAGTCTTCTATTTAAACCTCTCTTTCTGTTCCAGACAGTTGGGTGTCATCGATGGGCTGGATTCATGGACAAGTCTGTCGCACAATCTCAATTCTAAACGTAATCAAGTATTACACAACATCGATGATATATATGGTAATGCTGCACTCACTATTGGAGAGTGGAAAATTGTGAAAGGTTAGTAGTTTTAATGAGTATTGGTTTAAGTGTTGATTTAGATTTTTTCTGATTTAATTGCAATTGGTAATATGTTTATTGGCTTGATTATATTCTACAGTGAAACCTCTATGCATCGTTCCAGGATCCATCGTTCCCGGATCCATCGTTCCCGGATCCATCGTTTTCCTGCTTGTATCATTCATTTTCTCTTGACCCACTCACATATAATCAATGTTAAATTTTCCTGGATGGATGGTTTTCCTGCATGGATGGTTTTATTTTAATGGTCCCTTGAAAAATGATGGATAGAGGTTTCACTGTATTCAACTTTTAACATTGACTTTTTATGCAAACTGAAACTAGCACAGAAAGTTGAAGAATAGAAGTTGACGGATGCTACTGATTCGAACATATGGCTGGATACCCTCTATGACCTAATATGGGTTAGAGTGATGAGAACCATACAAGGTGATAACAATCATTGCACTGTTTGATTCTGCCTGGATTCCGTCATGGTGGGACGATCAATAGAATTGTGTTCAACTGTTGGTGTACACTTCATATTTTCACTTTTCATTGATTAGGTTAATTTATTTTAAAGAGAGTATGAATTAAAATACATTCAATATATATATATATATATATATATATATATATATATATATATATATATATATATATATATATATATATATATATATATATATATATATATATATATATATATATATATATAAATATATAAATAAATAAATATATAAAGGCCTATGTATACTGAGATTATTTTCAGGATTGTACCGCTTACCATAAAAAACAGGCAGAGTAGACGTTTGTCTACACTTTATCCTATTTCCGCGACGTTTTGGGTAGATGGTACTCCCCATTGTCACACGTCAAGTCATACTGCCTTCCCGCCTTGGGACCTGAGGCGTTCCACTTCTTGTCAAGGGAGCTGACATTAGTTCAACTTGTATCTCTCTCTTCCTTTTATCTCTCCTTGGAACTGGGAAACGAGCACGATGTTCTGCTTCTTCAGATAGATCTGTTCAGAAGTCTTCTCTCTCTCTCTCTCTCTCTCTCTCTCTCTCTCTCTCTCTCTCTCTCTCTCTCTCTCTCTCTCTCTCTCTCTCACTCTCGCTCTCTTTTCTCTCTCTCTTCTCTCTTCTCTCTCTCTCTCTCTCTCTCTCTCTCTCTCTCTCTCTCTCTCTCTCTCTCTCTCTCTCTCTCTAGTTAGCTAAAGATGTATTAGGACAAATAAATAACAGTAGTTTAATTCCAAAATACCATGTAATAGAGTGAGAAATGAAATTTTGCATGGCCAAAGGTCACGGGAAAAAGGTAGATCTATCTGTCGTACCGCGGACCGGGTTTCGGGACCGGGAAGATTGACACTCGGCTCGTAGCGGCACGAGTATTTAGTATACTAGAGTAACCGGTGTGCACCCATCTAGGTGTGACACACATCTCCCCTTCTGACAGCTATCACTCATCTATTCATACACCAATATCAGAACCAATTGCTCAGTGTATTACAACACAGTGGGTAACATGACAGCATTCTAAGAATGATGACCGATGCGACAAATTAGCGCACAATAATCACTGATTACGTAACTATTCCTCAAGTCGGGCAATCAAAGTTACTCAATACAATTAATAATAAAACAGATCGACATTATTAGGAAATACATGACAAGAATTTAACAATCTGCGCATTCCGTACCTACTGAGGTAATACACATCGACCAAACTAATTTGAGCTAGATGAATATATAGGGTTGCTGTCAAGTGATCCACCCAGAAACTAGTCCAGCTCTTCAACTGGTCCACCTCTGTATTATTTTATTATAATTATTTTATATTTCATAAATGCAAGTGGTCCACCCGGCAACTGGTCCACCTCGCATTTTGATAATATTAATAATAATCGTATTTATATCTCCTTTCAAGTGATCCACCCGTCAACTGGTCCACCCGCACTTAAGTATAGCGCTCCATTTAAGAATTAAATTTCCATTGTTGAGCTATCTACTCGCGGGTGGTGTCATTCGAAAGGTAATTTTACGTACGTTCTGAATTTGCACTTCGTTTTGCAATCGAGGGACAATAGTGGTAAAAAACAGCAGCTTGACTGAAATATTCGGGAGGATAAATTTAAAACATCGTTCAGAGTTCAAAACACGATATTATATTTCAATTACGTGTCAGAATATCAAATTTTGTACTGTGTGGTAGGTTTTGAATGTAGCCAACACAATAGATACCTAATATCGGGATATATGACATGTACATTTCCTAAAACTGTTCTAAACATTATGAAAAGCTTAATGTTCAATAGTAAGTGACATATATTCAGTTGTATTCGAGCCATTGTAGATTTCCCAATATTTGTACATACCTCATGGAACAGCTGAAGCATATTGAATACTTGAAAAAAATACTACTCACGCAAAACGTGATTTTTGTAACACACTTTTTGAAGATCAAAGAAACTTCTTTCTCTCGAAATAATGCAATTTTTCAACATTGTGTGCCTTTTTCTGTCGAATTATATTGTCTTTACAATTCATATCGTAAAGCATCGCAAACAAACGAGATTGCCTCAGTCCACGCGGTATTTTACGACAAAATTAAGTTTCAGACAAGACGATATGTTTTGCACGGCTTATTGCGAGCCCGTTGCGCTTGAATACGCGTAGGCTTACCTCGCTATCTTCTCGAAAAGCTCAGTTTATCTGATACCGAGAGTCTGTTATTGCTTGTGTCCAATTGGCATCCAGAGTATGATCGATCAAAGACCATACTTCACGATTCACAGATATTTTGATATGTATTTGCGCTCAGCAATAGCCAAAGTGTCTTCATAGGATTATCACAAAATATATGTTACCATGCAGCCGCGTAATTAATTTCGGAAGAATTTTAATATTTGAGAACACTTATGAATTATTTCGTGAAATCATTGAAGAACAATCTGCCATTCAAATATTCGACAGCACAATTCAAATTGAATTGACGTTATTTCGCTACACTTGATAGGCAAGCGAAGTACGCAGTCCATCGTTAACTTGGATCAACCGACATCAGTGACATTTTATCCTACTGATCGAGTAATTCGAAACGATTAGAACCACAATCACGATGTGTAGAAAAATCATTTCCTTCTGAACATATGTACTACCATCACGGAAGAAAATATTTAGGATTCTGTTGAAAGACAGGACTACGAAAACGATATACTGTGTTCATTGTATGAGAGAGTATGAATCAGACGGCGACACAGCGGCAGTGACAGACGGGTCAATTAAGGTCGTGTGATAATATTAGTTAATTCAGCGGATTGAACAGGTGGAAGTGCAAACAGTGGATTGAAGAAAGTTAATCTATCTATTTGATTTTGTACTCCGATATCTTCTCTCAATTCTTTGCCAATTGCTCTATAAGAAGAAGAAGAATGTCTTTGAAAAATGATAGTGGCCTAAATATGACTGTTCAGAAATGATTCCGTCTAAACATCTTATATTTAAATTTCTAACTAGATCCAAATACCTCGTCTATCAAATACTATTATATTCTGAATGAATTATACCATTGAAAGGCATGGGTGACATATGTGATAACAGTATAATAACGTAACTGTGATTTTGCTCCATGGTGATTCGAATCCGAATTCCGCGCGTATTTTCTTCCGTTCTGATTGGTAAAATTGAAAACGAGACTGGTGGTCGACCAATCACAGGTTGCAGTCGATTACGCGCGAAACGATTACGAACACGGCCGACCCCTTTTCACGGAAAGATTAACACGGTTCACGGTGGGTAGGCCTATAGACGCTACGAAAATGAGTAGTCATTTTGCAGTTACCATACCTAACATGGTAATCGACTCTTCACCCAAATCTTGTATTCGAAAATATAACCGACAAACTACCATAAGAACAGCATCGAAGTATCGATTTTTTTCTTAGCCTCATAAGGACAATGTTAAATGACTTGGAACAAATTCTGGTCAGTGTCGAAAAGTCGGGTTTTTCGCTCATCACTTCCGCAACGATTTTCCGCAAAGATGTGATCGATCGCCGTCCGAATCCGGAAACGCCATCGCGCTATATGACCGAAAGTCGGCGGAACGGCCGACACCTTCCCGGCCGAACCTGTCTCCAGATTCCGTCGAGCGAGCTCATTTCCTACAGGTCTTGACAATACCTTCCCGAATATGTTCACTTCGTGCAAATCTAACGGTCCCATCGACCGCAACATCGCCGGGAAGGAAAACACTTTTGGGTCGCCACGGCCGACACCTTTGGTCGTGTGATGGATTTTGCGTTAACGGTTCGGGGGATTGTCGACCCTCTATCTGGGGTGTTTACCGCGATCGAATGGGCTCACCGGTTCGACAGCCACCGCACTTGTTTCGTTGTGAACACGGTCAATACCTTTCCCAGGAAAATATTCAGAGTCGTTAAACGCGGTCGGTATGGTAGGGAAAATGTTGAATTTCCAACACATTCAACATGGGTGGCCATATAAACTGCCTACACTGGGCCTGCGTTGAATGTTTTTTTTGTAGCTCCCATATAGGGCCTACCTACCGTGGTGACCGAATTTCAGGTTTGGTGATGATACGAATGGAAAAATAATTTACGCCAATATCGACTCAAGTTGAAATGTTTTTGGACAGTCTTGGTCGTTATGCTCTAACGATTCTGATTTTGAGAAAACCAGCCAGTTCGGCTAACCCACGTGGAAATGACAAGCTTTCCCGTTTCGAAGAAAATCTGTTCTTGAATCGAGATCACGGTCTAAGTGGGTATTGCGAATCTACCCCGCCCTGATTGGCTAGTTTAAAGAGAAGAATACTTTCTTCCTATCGCTTTTCTCGTCCTGTAGGTTGCCATTTTCGGTCAGCCTAGCACAATTACTCTGGACGAAGTTTCAGATCTTGTGCTTAAACATTGGAGGGTATGCGTGAACTTGGATTGGTGGTCATGGTTAGAAATCGATTTTCTCGGAAATTTACCCAGCACAAATTCTAATAGTCTCGGCACAAAATCCAGAACCCTAGCACAAACTCTGGGTGAAGTCTCAGAATTTGTGCTGACATCGGAGGGGCTAGGTACATGGACCTGAATATTATTGCTCATGGTGTAGCTGGCTTATACGGGGAAATCACGAAATCTCAATTCTCACACAGGTCATTCTAAAGTAGGCCTAAGTATTGACCATAGGATAACCCACAATACGCTTTTTTTCATATACAGGAATTCGGCTTATGTGGGTTCTATTTCTCAATAATACAATATAATATATCATAAGTGAAATACAATATATTTGAGCATTTAATATGAGTTCTTATTGTGAGCTAATCAAGCAATCTCGGACCAATGTGTTATGTATTATGATTATGTTCTCTACGGTTAGTACAAAAATATCTGCCGCCCCGGTGACTCAGTCAGCTAGAGCGCTAGCGGTAGAAACTGCAGAAGTCACCGTTGGGCGTGGTCATTATCACCCTTTCATTCGTGCCCTCATATGACTTGACTGTTATTGGGGTCGTTAAGAAGAAGTAAGATGATATATAGCCTATAATAAGGGAGCGTCCAAACTCGACCGAATCTAAACTCGATTTCATCCGAACTCGACCGCATCACAACGCGTCTGATTCCTAGCTCGACCGAATCTCAACTCGATCAATTCCCAACTCGATCGAATCATAACTTTTATTTATCGTTTCGTATTCATCGTTTAGTGATCACAATGGAATAAGGAATGTCTACAGAGGAGAATATGCATGGGCGTGGGCCTAAAATATAATTGATCGTAAATTAATCCCGAGTTGACTTTTCTTATTGAATCTTTGAAATTAACAAAATAACGTTCTTTGGCATGTAAAAATTAATAATAGAGTTTGTTTTTCTTTTGTTTTTATTACTTGATATTTTTCAAATGAATACAGAACATAAATATACATGGATATTATTAGCCGGCTCCGTCCAAACTCGACCGAAGCAGGTGAAATGGTAGAACGGACGAGTCAAGATTCGGTCGAGTTAGGATTCGGTCGAGTTTGGAATCGGTCGAGTTTGGAATCAGACGAGTTAGGCTCGGCTGAGGCAATCTCGTTTGTTTGCGATGCTTTACGATAAGAATTGTAAAGACAATATAATTCGACAGAAAAAGGCACACAATGTTGAAAAATTGCATTATTTCGAGAGAAAGAAGTTTCTTTGATCTTCAAAAAGTGTGTTACAAAAATCACGTTTTGCGTGAGTAGTATTTTTTTCAAGTATTCAATATGCTTCAGCTGTTCCATGAGGTATGTACAAATATTGGGAAATCTACAATGGCTCGAATACAACTGAATATATGTCACTTACTATTGAACATTAAGCTTTTCATAATGTTTAGAACAGTTTTAGGAAATGTACATGTCATATATCCCGATATTAGGTATCTATTGTGTTAGCTACATTCAAAACCTACCACACAGTACAAAATTTGATATTCTGACACGTAATTGAAATATAATATCGTGTTTTGAACTCTGAACGATGTTTTAAATTTATCCTCCCGAATATTTCAGTCAAGCTGCTGTTTTTTACCACTATTGTCCCTCGATTGCAAAACGAAGTGCAAATTCAGAACGTACGTAAAATTACCTTTCGAATGACACCACCCGCGAGTAGATAGCTCAACAATGGAAATTTAATTCTTAAATGGAGCGCTATACTTAAGTGCGGGTGGACCAGTTGACGGGTGGATCACTTGAAAGGAGATATAAATACGATTATTATTAATATTATCAAAATGCGAGGTGGACCAGTTGCCGGGTGGACCACTTGCATTTATGAAATATAAAATAATTTATAAAATAATACAGAGGTGGACCAGTTGAAGAGCTGGACTAGTTTCTGGGTGGATCACTTTACGCATCACCTATATACATATATTTATATATATATATATATATATATATATATATATATATATATATATATATATATATATATATATATATATATATATATATATATATATATATATATATATATATATATATATATATATATATATATATATATATATATATATATATATATATATATATATATATATATATATATATATATATATATATATATATATATATATATATATATATATATATATTTATATATATATAAATAAATATATGAAGAGAGTACACAAGGATGTGTGGTAACGTGTAATCGTTACACCTTGGATGAATCTAATCGTCACTCTAAGTATAACCATGACATAAGAGTAATATCTCGGTAGCTCAGTGGGAGAGCAGAGGACCGGTAATCTTAAGGTCCCGGGTTCGATTCCCGGTCGAGATGAGTCTTTTATGAAATGGCTCAAACATTCCATATATATATATATATATATATATATTAGTGATGCCTTCGGGTAACAAATTAGGAACCGGGTACCCGCCGAAATTACCCGGGTATTACCCGGGTGATTAAAAAAAACGTATTTACGTCATCCCCTGTCTAGTTCCGTGGTTCTGACGTTTCATAATCTTCTCAGTTCTCGGTAAAGAATAGTATTTGGCATGGCAACTAGAGAGCGGTTGACAGGAGAGGGATTCAGTACAATGCACGTGTGACCACAGATAACGGTAGGCGGTGCGACTAGATTTGACGAGCGCATTATGACCAGTTGAGGGAGGTCTGGGAAGGTATAGGTGAAAACACTTATGTAGAATGCGAAGTTGAATTTCTCTCGGTAGCTTGGGTGATTTATAAAAGTTATTTTCTATATTATAGGTACTGGTTAGCACAATTATCCGGAACCAAGACGGGTACCCGGGTAACAGAATATTACCCGGGTAATGCATTACCCGTACCCGACCCGGGTACCCGAAGGCATCACTAATATATATATATATTCATATATATATATTAATTATTCATATACGACGTTGTACATATTGTGTACGACGCCGCAGCTATCACGTTCTCTATTTAATCAGTAATAAATAACAAATATGAAGAGTACAGTTTCAAAAGTAAATAGTTTGGTTTTTACGTGGATCCCCACGACAACAACTCCGTCGTCTGTTGGCAAGGGGCGCAGTGATTCACCACCCGTTCAACGACCAGCGATGTTTGTGCCAGCTGGCCCGGTACAAACGACAACAACAACCGTACTGCCAGTCAAGAGAGGCCTTGAAAGGCGAACATCCACCAGCAACCCCGAACTTGATCAATGTATTGTAAACAGTGATCACGAAAGTGACATTGTTGCACCTATTGCACCTATCGAAAATACGGAGAAAGATGAATCAACGCAAAAAACGTACAGCAATATGGTGATTAATCAGAGTCACTCATCCCACACTCAGGGAAAACGACCTCGTACGTCTACTGCCCAACCTCATGTGCAAACACACAAACAATCAAGTGTTCAATTTTGCCCTGCCAAGGAACAAGCTAATATTATTCAATCGATAGAAGGGATAACGATAGCTCAATACCTAAGCGCTGTTGCCAAAATAGATGGTCCCAAAAATGTATTATTCGCATCAAGAATGTCACTTGGTAGAGTAGTGTTCTACTTTAACAGTACGAAACTCGTTGATAGTTTCATAGTAGACCATGGAGGAGTTATAATAGGGGATCAGTTTCTAACAGCCCGTCGCTTAGTGACGAGAGCAGAACGTCTTGTTTTATCAAATGTCTGCCCAAGCATTCCACATGATGCACTCATTGCACAACTTTCAACGTTTGTTAAAGTTATTCGCCAGTAACGTTCATCGCTTTGGGAGGCAAAGAAACCGGACTTGAACATGTTTTGAGTTTTCGAAGGCAAGTTTTCGTCGTAAGAGAAGAGAATAGGCAGTTTGCCGACTCTTTTAGTACTGTTTGATGGGGAATCATACTGAATATTTTTATCTTTTAATGACATTGAATGCTTTAAATGCAGAAAACCAGGACATGTTGCACGAAACCGTGTGGCAGTAAGTTCACCTTTAGGCGTAACTGAACAACAGTTGGACACTGAAAACTTTCCCGTCTTTGGTGGCCATGGAAAACGGACAGCTACAGAATCTACAGAGGACGGTCGGTCATCAAATATATCACCAACTACTAATGTTGTAGCACTAGATGGTCTCACACCATCAGCCAGTAGTAGTAGTGGCGAAGCAAATGATATCGCAACACTTGAAAACACTTCTTCCGAAGTCTGTTTATTTCCTGTTGACTGCCCAAACGAAAGCATGATTTTAGACGTCCCTCCTAGTGAACAGGCCACAACCTCACCCGCACCTGTGGTGTGCGAAGAAGAAGAGGGAAGAAACGCAAGAGGAGTTTTTTCTTCTCGAGTTAGGGAGAGTCCTTCCTCAAGCGGCTATAGATATTCTCGACTCCATGATTGATGAAAGTGTCTTGTCATCGTGTGAACTGCAATTGAAGGAAGTTGAAGGACACGATCACCCTCTGAGAGTTGCACAGCGCTACACAGAGGACGTGCCAGGTCTAGTTGACATGGACTACGTATATCACACAGTCAGGAAACGGTTTAGGCAAACCAGTTCACGCTGAAATGGTTCAACAAATGAGTGTATATCACAATAATTCAGAAACACTTTGGCCAAACCGCGGTCAAAACGTTTCAGCGCCAGCCATTTTTAATATTCACGTAAGTCGATATATTGGTATATATATTTGTAGTATATTGGTATATATTGGATATTGGTGACATAAGTCGGTAAATAATCAATTACGGAGCTGGAATTCAACAAGGATCGATTTATCGCTCGCGTTCAAGGTTACCCTGAATCGGTTTGACGTGTATATCAATCGTATCGAGTTCTCCAATTCACTCGCCAAACTGGATTGGAACTAAAGTGTTTTACACCAAAACCGACAGGTATATCACCATCTGTAAACCGTTTCAGCCTGAACCGGTTTGACTGAACCGTTTCCCGACTGTGTGATATACGTAGTCATTGTAGTCTCCATTCAACCGGGTCTAATATCAGAATGAGCTATTGAAGCCTGAACGTGTCAAGAGGCTCATTGGAAATTTGCGTAAAACTTTCGAGTTGCATGTAATAAGACTATTTCAATCTGGACTACTGTTAGCTCATTAATAAATGTTCTTTTCCGAACAAATCAAAAACTTGCTGTCAGCGAAGCCTACCTCGGATTTCAACGTACCAACTCGAGCAATCAACAACAGTCATATTTGGCCAACTTTATAATTGTGTTAGCCAAAAGCACCATTCACTATCTTCTTGTCAACTTCTTCAACGACAATATTTTACCAAGACCATGCAACGTGATTTTCAAGGCTAGAATTGAAGCGCGTATTCTCAAAGAGTACTCTTGGCATCTCGGTCGTGGAGACATTGGCTCTTTCCAAACTAGATGGTGTGTGGAGGGCACTCTTTGTTCCATTTGGAACGGAGAGATACTCTTCGGTATCAACATACAATACAAATGTAGGAACAAAATGAACTTGTCAGAAAATTCGATACCAATGCCAAAACAATACTTAGAATAGAAAAGGTTAACAAAAACAATTTATAATACAAATCCTGATCCAACAAGCCATTAAAAAATCTGCTCCAATATACCATGCAGAGCCTACTACGTATGAAATATAAAAAAAAAATATATATATATATATATATATATATATATATATATATATATATATATATATATATATATACATGCAACTGTACTGTTTTTGGCATGAATATCAAAAATTCTGGTCTAGATATTCGTAAGAAGAAGAAGAAGAAAAAGAAGAAGAAATAATGAATGCATGAATAAAATGAGAATAAAAATTAAGTGTGATTTAGATACTGCCATTCATCAGCATTTTGACGAAGCTTTCTTCCTCGCAGTTTTACTTCTTGTCAAGTGAGCTGACATTAGTTCTACTTGTCTCTCTTCCTTTTATCTCTCCTTGGAATTGGGAAACGAGCACGGTGTTTTGCTTCTTCAGATGGATCTTTGCTTCTCACTATGTACTTTGTCAGCAGTTGTTTCCATGCCGGAGGAAGTCTCCAGCTACTGGAACTGGAATTTCCCTACTGGAAATTTGATATATCTTGCGTTTGGCATACCTTGCGTTTGGCCTACTCGTCTTTTCACCAACCCATGGAAAAATAAATACATTAAATAATGATAAAATAATATTATAATATAATTGTCGTTTCATCTACCAGACTTTTGGCATACCTTGCATTTGGCCTACTCGTCTTTTCTACAACCCATGGGAGAATAAATACATTAAATAATAATGAAATAATATTATAATATAATTGTCGTTTCATCTACCAGACTTTTGGCATACCTTGCATTTGGCCTACTCGTCTTTTCTACAACCCATGGGAGAATAAATACATTAAATAATGATAAAATAATATTATAATATAATTGTCGTTTCATCTACCAGACTTTTGGCATACCTTGCATTTGGCCTACTCGTCTTTTCTACAACCCATGGGAGAATAAATACGGTGAATAATAATGAAATAATATTATGATATAATTGTCGTTTCATCTACCAGCCTTTTGGCATACCTTGCGTTTGGCCTACCTTGCGTTTGGCCTACTCGTCTTTTCTACAACCCATGAGGAAGTATATACATTAAATAATAATGAAATAATATTATAATATAATTGTCGTTTCATCTACCAGACTTTTGGCCTACCTTACGTTTGGCCTACTCGTCTTTTCTACAACCCATGGGAAAATAAATACATCAAATAATAATGAAATAGTATTATAATTCATTTAATTCTGGTATAGGAGATTTCGGGTAGGCCAGTTGAAATAAATAGAGAATAATCAATTATTAAATATTTAATCATGGTAGGCCAGTGTTCGAGTAGAGGAATCAAAGAACTCCCTCTCCAGTATCCCATGAGTTATGTAGATACAGATTTAACGGAAGGAAATTTAATTGGATCTTTACAGTCTATTGTCGTTGCGATAGGCGTACTGGTGATGGTTTGATTTGCAATTATTTTAATATTTCAGAATATAATTTTATAATGTGACAATATAGGCCTATTCAAACTTACCGGAACAGCTATTTTAACTTTCAAAATAAATAAATAATAATCATTACTTTCGATCAATTAAATAAGGATAGCTTGACTGGTAATCATTGAAGAAAACGGTTCATAGTGAAAACACCCTATATGCCTATCTCACACCACTAGCACACGGGGGGTTCGCCCCTTCTTCTCTCGTTCGGTGGAGTCGGATGACTTCCGTTCGGGGCACCTAGATCAGAGCTAACAGTCCTATCTTCCCTCTCACTCTTACACCAAGACCAAGGATTGATGACGTCATTTGACGCGCCAACTATCCTACCGTACTTCCACACATAGCAGACTCCATAGCGAAACCACACATAAGAGAAACATTGTCGATAATAATTTTCATTTCGGAAGATTATTTTGTTGGCTACCGTTATTCGCGCGCGGCGCGCGCCCCCAAGGACACAGAAGCTATTCGTGCGTCTGGCGCGCCCCCAGTGGGTTAATTCTTAATCGCGCGCCAACAGAGCGCGTCCCCAGTGACTTGAATGTTATTCGCGAACTGACCCTGCGCGCCCCCAAGGAGACAGGAGTTATCGTGCGCTACTGGCGCGCTCCCAGTGGATTAATTCTTAATCGCGCGCTAACAGAGCGCGTCCCCAGTGACTTGAATGTTATTCGCGAACTGACCCTGCGCGCCCCCAAGGAGACAGAAGTTATTCGTGCGCTACTGGCGCGCTCCCAGTGGATTAATTCTTAATCGCGCGCTAACAGAGCGCGTCCCCAGTGACTTGAATGTTATTCGCGAACTGACCCTGCGCGCCCCCAAGGAGACAGGAGTTATTCGTGCGCTACTGGCGCGCTCCCAGTGGATTAATTCTTAATCGCGCGCTAACAGAGCGCGTCCCCAGTGACTTGAATGTTATTCGCGAACTGACCCTGCGCGCCCCCAAGGAGACAGGAGTTATTCGTGCGCTACTGGCGCGCTCCCAGTGGATTAATTCTTAATCGCGCGCTAACAGAGCGCGTCCCCAGTGACTTGAATGTTATTCGCGAACTGACCCTGCGCGCCCCCAAGGAGACAGAAGTTATTCGTGCGCTACTGGCGCGCTCCCAGTGGATTAATTCTTAATCGCGCGCTAACAGAGCGCGTCCCCAGTGACTTGAATGTTATTCGCGAACTGACCCTGCGCGCCCCCAAGGAGACAGGAGTTATTCGTGCGCTACTGGCGCGCTCCCAGTGGATTAATTCTTAATCGCGCGCTAACAGAGCGCGTCCCCAGTGACTTGAATGTTATTCGCGAACTGACCCTGCGCGCCCCCAAGAAGACAGAAGTTATTCGTGCGCTACTGGCGCGTCCCCAGTGGCCTAGTGCTTAATCGCGCGCCACCAGTAGCGTGAATGTTATTCGCGCGCTAATGACATAACCTCATTTTCTTATACACGATTTAGCTGATTAAGTAGTAGTAGTAGTAGTATTTATCTTTATTTAGCATTAGCTATAATTTATACATTAAACTTGATCACCTTTCCGCCCTAGAATGTGGTGATGTGCTCGATACCGGGTCGGTATACCGGGCGACACCAACCCGACCTACCTAACCCTAACCTTGATCACCAATGCCACTTGGGCGCGCGCTCCAATGCCGCACGAATAAGAAACAGCCACTTGCGGGCGCGCTCTGTCTCCGCCGTGCGAATAAGGAATAGACTCTTGAGCGCGCGCTCTGTTGCCGCGCGAATAAGAAACGGCCACTTGCGGGCGCGCTCTGTCTCCGCCGCGCGGATAAGGAATAGACGCTTGGGTGCGCGCTCTGTTGCCGCGCTAATAAGGAATATACCCTTGGGCGCGCGCTCTGTTGCCGCGCGAATAAGGAATAGACGTTTGGGGGCGCGCTGAGCGCGCGAATAACGACTTCGTATTCTGTTTACAAATTGAATTAAAGTGGTACACAAAATTCAATGCGAGAGCTTTATAGATCATTCATTATTTGATAAAAAAAATGACATAAATTTATGCCGGGTCAGTGCCCAATATGCCCTAATGGACGCACCGCCACTGTATATATATATATATATATATATATATATATATATATATATATATATATATATACGCTATATATATTTAAATATTTATATTTATATTTATTTTTATAAAATATTTTAAATATATATTTATATATATATTATATATATTTATATATATATATATATATATATATATATATATATATATATATATATATATATATATATATATATATATATATATATATATATATATATATATATATATATATATATAATATATATATATATATATATATAATATATATATATATATATATATATATATATATATATATATATATATATATATATATATATATATATATATATATATATATATATATATATATATATATATATATATATATATATATATATATATATATATATATATATGTATATATATATATATGTATATATATATATATGTATATATATATATATATATATATATATATATATATATGTATATATATATATATATATAATCAACATGATAAAATCCCGCCCTCAGTAGCTCAGTCAGCTGAGGCACCGCTTCAGAAACTGAAGTCACAGTTGGGCGTGGGTTCAAGTCCCGCATAAGGCATGGGTTCTTGTAGGCATCCTTCGTAAACCTAGCTGTTGGTGAGATTGTTAAGCAAACAATAGTTATCACCAAATATGATAAGAAAAAGTATTTTCAATCAGATCCTTGATTTTCAGGATCAACCTACAAGGGTGCTTGGGACGGATGGTACGGCCCGTCCGGCCGCGCTGATCCCGAGTATAACGTGGAACAAGTGATGGTTTCCAAGGCCTCTCGAGCGCTCCACAGTTCGTCTGAAGGCCCGTCAGTGGAGACCATGCTCGCACTGCGAGATGAGTCAGATGTGCGCTGCCACACGCAGGTGGATAAGATACTGCTGAAAGACAGCCTCGTGTGCAACCCGTTACAGGAATCGTGTTTGTTCAACGTCAAAGCAGACCCTTGCGAGATGCACAACTTGGGAAAGAAGTAAGTAGGCTCACTCTAGCTTCCACCTAACGTTGTCTTCAAACGTAACATATTTTAAGAGAAGCATGTCATGAGCTGGACTACAAAACATGTTAACTTTATGCAATCTAAGAGACTGTGATTTTGTCCTACAAAGTGAAAATTGAGTTGCAATAGTCAGGAATCTTTTTCTTGATAGAGAGAACATGTAGCTATTCAACATGCAGAGTATATAGTTCAGTACATAGTTCATTTCATTTACGCCTGTGATTTTTTTTCTAATTTCGATTCATTAATATCGGGTTTATTGGTGCAGTTCCCTGATTAACATGATTCAGTGGCTTTGATAATTAGGGTGACTGGATTATGAGATGAAAGGTTATTTTATCTGGTGTTTTGAATAGTTGGATGAGCGAAGCGAAGACTCAATTACACTTGACCCGAAAAAAATGTACATGTTTTTTTTTTTTTTTTTTTTTTTTTTTTGTTCGCGCTCTACAGGTCAGACAAAAATTCAAATTCGATTGAAACTTGGCATGCCCATGTGTCATCATCTGGATTGAATCTCATTAGTTTTTATACGCAATCGGTTGCACAACTTCTGAGAAAACTAATTTTCCATTTTCCGAATTACCCATAAGAATAAGCCAGAGAAGAATTTTCGTGAGAAAAATATCCTTCGAAAAAATTCAAATTTTCACCAAATTTCAATATAATAATGATACACATTATTCCAAACTTTCACTGAAATCCAATTATTCGTTTTGAAATAAAAAATTATATAATGACAGAAAAAGCAAAAAAAGAATTCTCGTACAAAAGATGTCTTTCGAAAAAATTCAAATTTTCACCAAATCTCAATATAATGATGATTCAGATTATTTAAAAATTTCACTGAAATCCAATCAGTCGTTTAGATATGAAAAATTATTTAATGACATTTTTACACATCGTTTTAAAGCTATTAAGAAAACCAATTAAATCCAAGCAACACGTGTCACCAATTAATGGAGAACGATTAAAACAAGGCCTTCTTTATTATCGAAGAACTTTTTGAGAATAAGTAATGAATAGAAAAGGAGGGTCTCAAGGTGTGTATATGTATACAGCTGTCATCACGTCTCATATAGTAGTCTAATATTACAATATAATATTAAATTGCATTGCATCTAATATTTCCTTCATGAGAATAGTCTACGAAATAAACCAACCAAATGGAAAGATTGATTTTCAACTTGAATGCCGTCAAAACATCAACTTGATATAACTTTTTGAAAGAATTCAATGTCATTCTTATTAGCTCATCCATCAACGCGGAAACACATAACGCGTTTTCCTAGTGATAGGAAATGGTTGTGACCCTATTTCCAAGGAGGCATCCCAGATTTGCCCTGAATGTCTGAGGGAAAGTAGGATAAACGTCTGTCAGGATGTCAGGAATCTTACTGCGGTCTCCTGAATGATGGCCCAGAGCGGCAACCACTGGTCCACCCCACTATGTCTCATTTTATCAATTGAGTTATTTAAATAATGAATTTAGTACATACCAGTGGTGTATTCGTTAAAATAAAAGTACCAGGGCGGTGATAACTGAAAAAAAAAAACATTCGCCCCAACTCGGCGGAGGGGGAACTTGTGAGTCGTAACATGCCACAATGGCTGATGTGGTTCACCTTTGCATCTGAAATAATCGCCACAGAGAATCTCTCGCAGCTTGATCCTCCGTGGGTGCATCATGTAAATATATTCCTTTCTAAGGTGGTACAAAAAATGTTACAAACTGACTCAACACTACATTACAAGATTCTGTCATTATTGTAAAGTCTGAAGTTGCAAATAAATATTGGCAGATTCCATCTATCAGGATGCATCATTTTTAACATTGTGCGTTTACAAGTTAGCTGGTTCAAGTAGGCTTTATATGTCTTCAAATATGGTTTTCAAGAAAAAAGGTACCGGGGCGCGCCCTGCCCCAAAATTAAAGTACCAGGGCGCCGCCCCGGCCCAAATACACCACTGGTATATACTCGATGATGATTCATGTGTTTATCGAATAATTTGTTTGATGATTTCAACCTGGAAAATATTCCAGAAACACTCAAAATTGCTTTTTAAGAAAATCAAATTTTCCCAAAATTCCCTACAATGTAGTTAGGAGGGCATACCCGCCAAAAACCACTGGGTTGCATTCCTGGTTATTTTTGTCCGTCCACCAAAATTTCCACGCCGCGTTTTTCCTCCACAGAACTTTGAACGGTGCCCACACGTCCAAAAGACCTGAAACCGGGCATGATGTTCACAGTGGGAAACGCAGAGAGCCGTCCCTACATCGAGAGGCCAATAGACTATATATACACTGAGCAGCATGTAGTAATCTATCTAGCATGTAACTAATCACTAGTTGATTAGACGAGAGCTTTAGCGAGGATTCAATTTGACATACTGAACAAAATTGATGTTCGTTTTTTTTTCCATGTTTTTTTGTCGGTTCTCCACATGTCAAACGGCTACAGCTATCAACTTCAAACTTTTTTTCAGTATGGTTCCTCATCTAACCTAGATCTGTATAGTTTTGTGGCATTATCAGGTGGTAACATTTTTTTTTATGAATTTCAGAAATTTCAATAATACCCATTAGAATAACACATCGGAAAAAAAAAGAAGATATTTTTATTTTTCAAAAAATGAAATTTTGCTCGAAGTTGAATTACATTTTGATACACATTTCTAGAAATTTTCAGCTTGATCGGGTCAGCCATTTTGAAGAAAAAACATAAACTGTGCTAAATTGGTATCACTCGAAGCAGTTTTTACCCGTTTTTACCCATACTATTACTATCCGCTCGTTTAACAACGCACATATGGCGTTTTCCTAGTTATCAACCATTACAAGACAAGTAAGAAGTACCAAAATGTTGATCTGTTGTAGATATCCTGACATTCTCTCTCATATGGAGCAAATGTTGCATCTATGGAACATGACTGCCGTCCCACCAAGCAATCTGAACTGGGATCCCAGAGCAGACCCAACTTTCTGGGATCATACGTGGACCAACTTCGGTGACTACTCGCTATCTGCAAATGCTGTTCATTAATTATTCCCACGAGTTTTATGTTTCTTCTGTGTGTTATGTCCTAGCAAGAGGCAATCGATTTAAAACAAACAATAGAGCTTATTACATTTTCCATATCATTGTAAGCTACATCAATAAAACTCACACAACTCAAAAGATGAAAGTATTTATTTTCCATGTTGAGAAAATCTACAATACAATAATTAATTTCATATCCTGGATGAAAAATATGTGATGCTTTTCCAGTATTATTTCACACACAATACAGACACATATTCAAGAAATATTTGAGATCATGACCAAAATAATTCATCATCCTCAAGGTTAGATGGTGTAATGAAACTCAAACTCTAATTCATATTCCTACTGTAATGAATTCTAAGGTTTACAACTGATGAGATATCGTTATTGGGGATAACATCAACCAACCGAGGATCGATCACCCTTGAACCGATCCAGAAATTGTATGATAAATTGTTACTATGTATTGTTTTTGTTCCAGTTTTATGAGAACATTTTCGTAAAACGATTTTTACAACTGAGATATTATATTCAAATTTAGTAACTTGCCAGCCCCAAAAATATCATGGAGATGTTCATAATTGTATGACATCTATTCCAGACTGTTATTTCTCCATTGGTGTCAATGATATTGATTTCCACTGCCAAAGACAACGCTTTTATTACAGGCTGATCTCAGTCACATATATATTATATAAACAATATATTTTCTTGATCAGATCAGTTGAACTGAGAATCATTACTTATCATTTGTTGATCACCAATCCACAGAGAAATTGACGATACGCCCCTTCCCCAATTTTGTTGCCAAACACTTATATTTCAAGATTTTCGGATGTTTACAGCAAAAATGTAAGTCGATCATTAATCGATTATACTGACATCATCAATTGTGATACATCCATCTTAATTTTTTGAGATCGATGTTATCCCTAACACTTTCTGTTTGATATCTTGAATCACTATTTGTGATGGATCGTTGGTGAATAGAAAATAGAAATACATTAATAATTATATCTACTATAAAACAGCATAGTATTAGGTACCAGTGTATTTGATTTTACTGTAACATTCTGGTATTGAATCGAACGAAAGTATCCCATGCCAGCAGTTGCTTAAAAGATGTCGCTGTCATCACAACTGAAAAATGGACAAGTAAAATTAGTTTGAGTATTCCATGCTAGACCACCAGTTAACTATTGGTAGGAGGAGGACAGGAGTGTTTGCATGGCTACCTAGAGCACACGCTGCCACACCGCCGCCGGGCACACGGGTGGCTATTACAGACTAGAACCGCGTGTTTTGTGCAACCACAGAACGCGAGATCATTTGACAACACAGATTGGCTATTTGTGAAACTAATACGACGTAAGTGGGTAGTGGTGTTGAGCTAGTATACCACGTATTCAGTATGATGAGATTATTAAAAAAATGTAGAGAAAATTTTCATTCCAGAGAGGGACTGTCACATCGCTTGTTTGGCTCTTCTGTTTATGGATTTTAAGAAATCATTCAAACTTCGTTTTCCTGATTGGACCGAGATGTTCTAACTAGATTGCATTTAAAAATATATTGTAATACTACGTACTGTACTGGTACCTGATTAAAATATGACTTCTAATACCATTCAACACGCAAGTATGGAGATAAATCAATCTTTCATGAATAAGCAATGATAATCTCTATATTAAAAAGGTATTCTATATTGTATGCAGAACTATTTTCTAGAAAACGAGATAGAAACAAATTGATTATAGTAATAATCAGTCGGAGCTCTTGGTATATATTTCTGAATATTATCAAATACTGTTTATTATATTCATTCATCAATTATTAATAATGCCTCCTTATTTATAAATATGGAAGAAAATAATTGAATTTTCAAAAAAATGTATGTGCTGAATAGATACATTTTGTGTACTCTTCTAGTCGAGTTTCATCACATTCAAATGAGTTAACAGTAGTCTGCAATAAAGTTACCATCATCACTTCTCCATCAAGTCATCACAGCTGAATCATTCTATCCACTATTCTACTGGTGTCTACTTTGTATTGTCACTATTTATATTGTATTATTTACTGTCAATGAGGTTATTAGAGTCGATACAGACAATGAAGTTGATGAGTCAGTTTTCCTGACCTGTATGCTGCGGGAGATGCGCCGATACACCAAAAATAACGATCACCAAAAAAGTTATTTAGTAGGGTGACTCTGACTGTACTAGGAGGCAAGACCCGAGTAAAAGCACGATTCAGGGTGGAGCTGCGATGATGGATTTAAATACCCTGTAGTGGGGAAATATTCCCCTCCAGTGAAAATAAAATACAATGTCTGACAATATGGAAAAATCTGAAAATGTTCTTCTCGGTGTTCGTTTTTTCTGGGTATCACCGGATTCTATTTTGAACACCGAAAAAACTTGAAAAAAATAGAATCCGGCGATACACCTGAAAAAAATGAACACCGAAAAGAAAGATATTTTCAGACATGATAGAATTTTATTTTTAATGGAGGGAAATATTGTCCCACTAATTGAATCCATCGTAGCTCCACCCTGAATCGTCCTTCTACTCGGGTCTTGCCTCTCAGTACAGTCACCCTATAAACTTTTGCGGTGTATGTTTTTTTCGGTGTAGGTTTTTTCGGTGTATCGGAGGCTAGCCTATGCTGCGTACAAAATAATTTCAGATAAAAACAACGACAACAAGAAATATAGGATCGGATCGAAGCCCGATTTTTTCGGTTAGTGAAATGGAAGTCTTCGCTACACTCTTCTAGCAATTGACAGTAGCCATCTACGTTGAGTGGTAAGACAGTTATTCTCACAAGTTTTGCTTTATACATTGCTCACCAGAAAGAACTCGAAGCAATCTGTTGGCCCAAATATGAAACTATTCAATAGTGTTCAAAATTTGTCAATCTGTATGGAGATATGACAAATATCTCTCTATATAGGCCTATATGACAAATTTTGAACACTATTAACTAGTCTGGGCTCGAGATATACGACTCCACGGAGATGGAGACAACGACGTTTTATGCTAGTGTTGCACGTAGGCCTACTCACTTCATCTGCATTACTATGACACCAACTTACTTGCATTCCAATCCGGTAGATCCAGTGCTACATTCTTTTTTTTCTGAGCACTTGCAACTACATTTATCTGCATTCCACGTTCGACCAGAGTCAGTACATCTCCTTCGAGCGGCGTGATCTGTGCACATGCACATGCAGCCACTCGCCACGTACATCTGCAAACCATTCAAACACGTTTCTGGAATGATTGGTGACACTGCTGAATATCTCTTCAAAATGGCTCTCAAACAGTTCTTAATTAAAAAATCACTCTACAGTATTGAAGAATTCTTTTGGATGCGATCATAAATGTTGTTGAAGATTTTAAAATATCTACTTATCATATATTTTCTTTTCTTATAATAATCTTTATCACATTTCATTCACATATTCCTGTATTATAATGCAATGTATTATTAACGTTATTTTCTTATTAATTGCTTAGAAGATCGACGTACGTGTTGAGTTTTATATAAATAACACTATTACGTCACTAGAATTTTATTTACATATACAGTACATTATTATTATATTTAAATTTTATCATTACTGGACAAAGTTGTATGTGTTACGTATTTATAAAAAATAACACTTACTCCGCTACTATTTGATATCTGATATATCTCTTACATTCATATTATTTTTATCCTGAATCTGACGTTAATATAATACTTTACGTACTTTTAAAATGTTTATGAAATTTTTACAACTGATGAGCGAAGTACGTTTGTATTTATGTTATAATTTTATATTTGTATTGACTTGCCATATATTGTATACATAATCCTATGTAACGATCTATTTGGATGAATAAATAAATGAAATGAAATCACTATTCAATGCACAATTCACTGATTAAGCTGACATTTGGTCAGTAGTGTGGGTTGTAACAGTTTCAGCTGGTTCTCAGCATAGCTTTCCAAACATTTTCTATTCAATGGACAGAATTGTAGAATATCCAGACGATTGGTTAAGTAATGATAATCTTCCAGTGGAAATCTTAATTATAGGCTGCGTCATAAGCTGACATTAGTTGTTGACAGTACCGATTCTGTTACCGGTAGTCTTGACATGGTAATGAACAAGAATCATGTTAGATTCTGATTCTGACATATAGGTTGGAGGAACAATTTCTGCAAATTGTTTGTATTTCATTCTCAGTCTCATTAATTGATGTCTAGCATACCTGTCGGTCAGTGCAATGGGTAGCTAGGACATTGCATTTGCACCCACATTTGATATGCTCTTCTACGAAAACAATTCCACATCGTCGATCTTTTTCATTCAATAGGTTATGTTGCATCACCTTGAAATGAAATATTGATGACATTAATATTAGTGAACTTTTTGCAGTGTGTTTACTGTTTATCGTATGGAAGTAGATGAGATCAGGTGTAAAAAGTACACAGGGAAAACTTGGTGTATGAAGAAAGGTTTCCGTGTACACAAAAGCATAATACTCATCAATCCATACTAGTACCATCAACATTGCAGTGCCTCATTTGTAATATGTTGCCTCTATGCTCCAAGTGGGAGCGTATAGCAGACGGGACTCCTCTCATGCTAAAGATCATTCATTTGGGACCAGAAACCATTTATGCGCATGATGTTTTATCTATTATTTTACATTAGTGCTATGGTAGTCCTGAAAATACAATTCACAAAATGGATGTATATAGCTGTGTACAAGGTGATTGAGGTGACCTCATAGTGAGTTCATTTGCTGAAATATATTTTGTACTAGCAGAAATACCCGGCGTTGCCCGGGTGCAATTTATAGTGTTTACCCTTTCTAATGAGTTCCATTCACGTGTGAAGTAAATTATGGGGCAGTAAACAGCATGGAGATACTCTTGCGCGCGCTGTTTTTCACGGGATGTAGTGGAAGGGATGAAATGGATCAGAACATACTGGTTGTGTTGATTGTGGCTGTCTATAATTTAGGTAATTTCAAATTTTTTTGTTGAGCCGTTTTTAAGGGAGAAAGTACAAAGTGATCGTATTTACACTTCATCATTTTCTGCAACTTCGCTCATCCATCAACGCTTACATATAGCGTTTTCCCAGAGTAAGATTCTTACATATAGCGTTTTCCTAGTGTACGATTTTTGGCAAGGTAAGAAACTTACCCGTAAGTTTCCGATGTGCTAACGCGCGTTAAAGCGCCGCCTTTTCACTGATAAAACTATCTCGGTTCTCGGGAGTATGCGAGTCGGCCCTGCTTTGTGCGCTGACAGGTATGTCTACTGATTTGTTGCCCGTACACCTACTTGTCATGGGCTGCGTATCAGTTCCAGACCAAAGATTCCAGTCCATTCGATGGGATGTATGATAATTATGCGATGACAGGTTTCAAGGACAATGATCTAGATCAACATGCTCATAGCTCACCCGGAACCGGCCCCTTTCCTCTCCTCGCACCACCCAACCTCTCGCGCACTGCGCTTGCCATCATACGCCACTTATACGTTCGAGATCATTCGATGCTATGAGATCATTCGATGACATGCCTCAAGGACAATCCAGATCAACATGCTCATAGCTCACGCGCAATCGTCCCCTTTCCCCTCCGCGCACCAGCAAACCTCTCGCGCACTACGCATGTCCTGACATCGTTCGTTCGTTCGCTCGCTCGGAATTTCAACTTTATATATATAAGATATGCAATCTGGGTAATTATTGGATAAACATTGTAGGAATCATCATAATTTTTGTATGCTTTTTCTGATTTCAGGAAAACATGTTCATAATTGAATACGTAATATTATACAGGGACCCGAACCGAAATTGATAAAGGTTCCTGTTCGATATTTTTTAAAATAAAGGTTCCGGTTCTGGGTCTACGTTTAAAAAGGTTCTGGTTCATGTTCCGGTTCCATAGTGTGAATAAGGGTTCCGGTTCCGGTTCCACTTCCTAAATAGTTCCATGAGTTTTTTTCCTTGCTCAATTGTAGTGATTCTACTTTTGGTGGTTTTGTCAATGATGTCAATGTGTCAAAATGTCAATGTATTTTCTCCGAAAAAAATCGTGGATACAAAATGAATCAACGGTCGTTTTCGGAACAACCCCGTGAAAAGGATTTTTAATGTGTGGGAAAAAAAGTTACAATATAACTAAAAAGTTATAAACAAAATGAGTAAATAATGAGTCTGAATCAGGTATTGAGAACCTTTATGGAACCGAAAAGAACCCAAGATTTTTAGGGGTTCCGGTTCCAGTTCTTGAAAATCAATAATAAAGGTTCCGGTTCCCCAAAAATACGGATTTTTTCGGGTTCCGGTTCGCGTCCCTGCTATTATATGCTTCATCATTTTTGTAGTCTACACTTTTCAATTTCAAACCATCTATGCTGTAGGTAGCAGCAGTACTCAAATACACGCTTTGTCAAAATAATTGAAATTTTTAGTCTAGGTGGTTCCAAAAGAAGGTTATTAGTTGTTTTTTTATGGTCAACGAATAACCACTGTCAGCAAGTTTTTGCATGATCACCCAAACTATATGATTCACTACCATCTAGGTCACTGTTGTGCATTCCAACATGCTCTGGTAGTTGGCGTCGAAATGTTCTAAGCCGACTTACTTCTATTGGTACGGTCTTCTTCAAGAGAGGCTCACAGGTCAACTGGCCACATGCTCCTGCGCATCGTTTCACAGCCACCCGGCAGGGCAGGAACTGAAACAGACGTCTCCTTCTTCAACTGCTTTGTACCAACAAATACACTATCTAGATTAATAACGAGAATGCTATTATTCAAATGCTATTACTCTGTGAATGAGTTTGTTATTGACAATACGTACAATTTTTAATTTTGACGTTACGTGCAATTTAATTTTTTACATTAACCCTATGTAATTTTTTTTTAAATTCTATTTGGATTCATTTATAATTGTTGTATTTTTATTATTCCACATACTTGTGATTGTGATGCACTCTATTCAACTGTAGCAAATTTTTCACATTTTATTATTATTTATATTATATTTGTATCTATATTGTATAGTTATATGACTTGACAATTCTGTGATATTCTGTTTTTGAATCCATACAGAAATAAAAACAATTTGAATTTGAATTTGAATACAATTATGTCCAATTGTTTTGGCAATCTAACTGTAGGCATTATAACTTTCCACCTGGTGCCAAATCGTTTTTACTTCTCTGTTCCATTATAGTACTTTTCACCTTGATTAAAAACAATATTTCAAATACAAACCATTAAGTCTTCTGATTCCGGTGTCAACTTGATTATTGTGTCTCGTGGCATACATTTGGACATTTTCAGTTGGCTCATCAAAGCGCTATTGAACGATTTGTTTTTACATTTTTCTGTGTGGACCCAAATACAAATTAGTATGTGAGTATTACATTATGGGGAGTGCATATTAAACCTATTAGTACTAATTAAGTTATTTGTAACTATAAATATGCAGTAGGGAAGAATAGCAAATATTTGCTCAAATGAATATATTATTAATATTGGTTACATGGGTTATCGGTCTGTTTTTCGCAATTCATTCACCTTATAAACCTACACAAACGGAACGAAAGATGACTCGTCCACACACAATACATTTTCAACATTTTCATGTCACAAGCACACTTCGACCATTTACTATTGAAAACTATACAAATAACCAAGCACTACCTGCCCCAGGCTCAATGTATATAATCTGCTTGGATATTACAATTTTGTAACCCTTTTCGAAATGAGAGAGCCATCTAGCGGCAACGTTTGAACTAAAGTGGGATGTTGGTACGCGCAGTTGAAAGTCCTGTGCTGTCAATGTTATTTAGCACAAATTATTCATTTTATTGTGCGTTACAGTAAGCGTATTTACTTATAATATTATGATAGTGGTTGTACCACTGATATGTCGACTATATTCTAAGAGATTTACACACTGAGAAAAGGTAAAATGAGAGATGATGCAAGCTGAATTTCGAAAAAGGTCTATTCCAATCAAATATGAACTAAATTGAAACTAGATATTTTTTTAGCAGATAGAACACGTTATGTATTACAGCTGTGTGTACATAATTCATAAAACATAGGCTTCAAGTTTATGTTACATTATAGTCGGTAGGCCTATAAGCTACTATTTGGAAAAATATTAATTACATTACTAATATCTTTCACCAACTAACTATATTCAACATATATAGGTATGATCCATATTATGTTGGAGAGCTACGCTTCACTCAATACCACTTGTGGACTTTTTGGTGACCAATGATGTTTATATTAATTGTATTATCTATGCTGGCGTTGGAAATTACTTCAAACAATTATGATCAAAATACAGATAAAGTCATGCACTGTGAACCAAGATGGACGAAATGGATTGTTTGACATAGATTTATGATCATTATTTGAAAGAGAGAAATTAATTCAATATGAAACGTCCAGTCAAGAACTACCTCAATTATTGATTCAAGTATTAACTCAACTATGTGCACTGATTGTGGAGTCCACTACTGTATATAACTAGGAAAACGCCTTATATGCGTTGTGAGATGAGCTTAGAAGTATGGAAATGTAGAATTAAGAACATGTGGTCAGCTCAATGTACATATACAGGCTATGGATCACTTCAAAGGTATAAAAACCGCGGCTGTCTGTTGGTATATAGACCTTGGTTTCCCAACAATTATACCAGTGCCTTCTTCATATCCATCACAGATTTTAATCGTTTTGATTTATTGGTGACACTTGTTGCTCACATTTAATAGTTCCTTAATTGCTATCTTAATTGCTTTTATTGATATGTATAAAAGTACATCAAAAATGCGTTTTCTTCGTTATTTCACATCCAATTGTACCGTAAATCGCTTAAAATATGTATGTATGTTTTTTCCACATTCAGTATAAATCTGAGAGCTTTTAGAAAATTTTGGTTTTCCAAGTATTTCTTCCCGGGCCTATTCTTATGGCGAATTTCCATACTTTCCAAATTTTTTCCGGAAAAACCGTTTGACCGATTTTTCTGAAAAACAATCCCAACCTATTCTGGTATAATACCAATTCGAGTTGATTGAAACTTTTTCCTGACCTGTATGCCGCGTACAAAATTACATAAAAAAAAAAAAAAAAAAAAAACGAACATAAAAACCAAGCCCAAAATTTTTAGGTATATGGAATGAAAATCTTCGCTACGCTCATCTAATGATTTATTATAGGCCTGCGAGTACAAATCGCGTAACATTAGGTGATGATGAAAGATTTTTCACTCTTCCTCGAGTGACTTACATCTTTAATCAAAGGTATTTGTACGATTTTCAGGAAAAATATAAACTCTACCATTTTGCTCAGACAGTTATATTCATTTATTTGAGAAAATGTTGAACATATTAAAATATATAGGTCCAAGTTGTCTTTTGAACTTTTCAAAATTCACATCCTTCAAGATAATTCTTTGTCATGTTATTTCCATGGGTACTTTTCAAAGTTCAACCATCAAGTTCTCAAAATCCAAACTAATTTCTCAATAAAATCCAGTAAATTGTGTTGTATGAAATGCCACAGACTAAGCGGGAAGCGCGCTGAAGCCAAGCAAGAGTGACATCGTTGTCATAAAATTGCCAGGGTGAGTAACGGTGACGGGCCA
>OU015463.1:2694802-2754166 GCA_907164805.1 Brachyptera putata
GGAGTGAGTCTGACGTCAGAGCTTTTTTCCCCGCCAAAAGGGTCTATTACCTGCGCCGGAAGGAACAATAGAAGTTGAATGACCATTATAGATTAGAAATAAATTAATATCACCAACAAAGAATAAGGATTATTATATTATGAAGATATGCATTGGAAATGAAAATCCAAGTGATTTACTTTTATACTGGGAAAAATTCATTCATATGCTGCCAAGATACGTGGAATTGGAGCAAATGAATAAAAATCACTTCCACAAACATATCGCCGTATCTCTGCCGGATATGAGTGAATTTTTACCAATAAAACAGTCAATTGCTTAGATTTTCATTTTTAATTCGTATCTTCAGAGTATAGTAGTCCTAATTCTTCAACGGCGATTTTAATTAAATTTCTCTAATGGTCACTCAACTTCTATTGTTCCTTCCGGCACATGTAATGGACCCTTGCACTTCGGCCCCACAGTCAGTCTACAAACGGTGTATTCCCTTACTGCCTATTCCCCTGATACCTTTTCATTCCCCTAGTGCCTACGATCTGGCCCGGACTGCCTAAAGAGGTTAAACTGACCCAAGTGTTCCCCTACTGCCTAAGAACTGGACCGTACTGCCTAATGAAATGCTTTAATGCTGTGCTTTTAAAACGGTGTTTTTATTATTGACACCCTGTATTGCAGTCAGGCGCGTGAATTAAAATACATACAATTTACACATTGAAATTGAAATTTATCTTAAAAAACCCTATAGCTAAACTGTTTAGCTACACACGCAAGTATTTTTGGGAACATTAATTAATAATTTTGACATTCCCTTGAATTTCAGGTTAAAAAAGGTTCAAACATCAAAATATTTTCTAGTTATTGGTATAATACACCCAACCTTTATCAAATTCAACCAAGTTGGAAGTGTATCTTTTTTCTCAACTTGATAACGGGTTAGGAAATCAGTGATCTGATAAGACATATGATTATGGTAGGGGATCAGTAGGGCCTACAAGCCATTCGACGACAATAAAGTGAGAATTGAGAGAAGACGTTTACACGGGATTATAAATACATTCGACTCGATCCATTCAAATGTTAACGTAGATAATGCTGCAACAATATTGTTAACCCAAGATGCAGTGTCAATTACTAAATAACCACGAGTACTGGAAATAAGTACATTCTTATTCCAATTAATCAACAATATTGTGATTTTATATTCACTTTATCAATCTACAGTGTCATATTCATTTGATATTATATTCACAGTCCATCAGTCCAACTCCAATTACATCCTTCACTAGATGATACATCACTTCACTACAATTTTGAAGCAGATTCAAATATGTATATACAGCCTCTTAAAAAGTCCCAATTCTCCCCGAAATTGCATTGACCAACAGTATGAATTGTTTCATATCAGATAGATTTTTATATCCCGGGGAAATGTTTAGGGGTGTGCGAGTCCAGGTTTTCAAACTCGAGTCCAATTCTTCATAAAATTGTAGAGTCCGAGCCGAGTCTTGAGTCTCGAGTCTCTTTTCAAACATATAAATAATCATTTTATACGAATTCAGGCACTATCGGTACAATACTTCAACTTCGAATAATTATAATGCGCTAGTTAATAGTTCATCATCAATGAAGGAAAGGAATAAATGAAAAAATAATGAAGAGCATATTTATTTTTATATTTATCAATTTACTTTATATTAAATTCACATAACTGAAGTTGCTGTTACGGTACCTAAATGTTAAAATTATGCCCTACTTGACTATGGTAACTATATATATATGCAAGTATTTCAAACTTCGGGGATTCAAGAATTCAAATTTCGGAATCGACGGCAGATTCAAAGACTCGAATGGACTCGGGAATCGAATCTTAAATAACTTCAACGAGTCCGAGTCCGATTCTGGCGGAGACTTGGACTCGGACTCGAAATTAGGTGTGGACTCGCACACACGCCTAGAAATGTGTCTGTATTATAATTCAATGAATTTGTACTAATCCCCCACACCCCAATTCATAAAATATATTTTATTGTATGCCTGTAACTAATTATTGTGTATTAAGCATAAAATAGAAAAAAATGTATGGACTAAAACTAAATCTTGAGTGCATGCATGTTGCCTATTCAGTAAACTGGAATACTTCATTTTAATGAGTATATTTACTTATTGAAATGAAGTATTTCAGTTTACTGAATAGGCAACATGCATGCATTCAAGATTTAGTTTTAGTCCATACATTTTTTCTATTTTATGCACACAATAATTAGTTACAGACATACAATTATTATATTACCGTACTTACATGCAAAACGATAATGAAAATAATAAAAATATAAATGAAATGGAAATCTGGAAGAGTTCAAATCTGAATATAGGCCCTAATAAGAATAATGTATCTGTAAGAAGAATAAGGAAACAAAACATGCACCAGTTGGTTTTGAGCTCGAGATGAATGAACTAACATTAATTGAAGCAAGACCCACATAAGCTGAAGCCTGTGTGGGAAGGAGGAAAAGAGAATGATCAGTATAAACTATCCAAGAGGGAGCTAGGGAACTACAAACTATAAATAATAGGAATAATAGAAATAACGAAACGATATGTGCAAACTACAACAGTGATATACAAACATGTGGTTATTCAAGCGGATGATTCACATGTCTTTATGGAAAATGAATGACAAAAATGAAGTTGAAATTCCTTTCGTCTCTCATCAAAATTCAAAAAAAAAAATACTATAATCAAAAAAATCAAGTTGATAAAACAACATTTTTTTAATAATAAAGATATACAAATAACAAGATGGATGAAAAATACAAATAATATCATCCGTCAATTGCTTAATTTAAAAATTAAATTAAATCTATTCAATACCTAACTCCGTACTTCCTTGATGACAACAACGAATAATCGAAGTAAAAACTAAAGGATAATTGCTCGATTGACTCGACTAACAGTCAACTAAAATGCAATTATTCGCGCAGTAACACACAATTTCGCATAAGAATATCATGGTGCATATGTTTTAGTAGGTGATATTTCAGCTCCAAGACTATGCTCAATGAGTATAAAGAATAACCAAATAAGAAATGAATTTATGGAAATACAAAGGCCAATAGGCCTACATACTTTATTTTAATATTTTTACATATTTGTAAATACATATTTTAGCAAATACATAGGTTTACGTAAAATTAACACATGAGAGAAATAGAGTACCGGTACACATTTCATGGAAAGTAGGCCTACAAGTTATTAAGAATGATCCAATATTGGATATTTTCCATTTCAAAAGTATAAAAAATAACTGTGGAGTTTTTCGTGGTTTCGCTCTATATCCTAGGTAAAATCTCGGGATGGTTCCTACAATGTAGACCACTCGTCGGCCCTTCGTAGGCAGTACAGGAATAAAAAGGTAAAACAGGTATATGTACTATACCCTTTTAGGCAGTAGGGGAATAGGCAGTAAGGTAATGAACCCTACAGACAAGCTGTCTTTGAAACTACTAGGCAAACGCAGGATGTGCGTTGTACGAGGAGCGAGATGTCTAGCCTATATAAAGTATAATCGAAAACTCTACAAACCTTGATCATTTGAAATGAACTTCATCCGATGTCAATGAATCTAGAAAGCCGTGACTTCGACAATGCAACATTTTTCAACTAATATTTCTATCTTTTCGATGAATAAAATACATTTATTATATTATTTTCTCCAAAACGGCTGGTCCGAATATCAAACCAAATTTTCATTCATGTATATTATTCTTGTGTTCACATTTGTGGAAAATTTGAATCATATTGAAGAGATTTAATTTCTCAATTTTTTCCGCTCAGCCAAATCTTATGGGGTTTTTAGAAACTTCTAAATGATGTTTCTCAAAAATGGTCCAACCGATTTGACCTCAAAACTATACAGTTCTAAGTTGGATAAGTTTGCATATAAAAGAAAGTTTCATGTTGATCGGTCAAACCCTGCGACCTGTGCAGTGCTTACAAACAAACAAACAAACAAACAAACAAAAACGCACAGACAAAGTTCCGTAAGAGTTCAGTGAAAATCTCCGCTACGCTCATCTAATAATCGCTTCTCGTCAACCGTCGGTATGACCCTAAACTACTTGAGAGTGCGATGACTCAGATGTCGTCTTTGGCTAACTCAAACTCTCCACCAGAAGTCCGATAGGCACTGCCACTGTGTGGGGACAAATATTATTCAACTGAATTAGATAATTGAATGTTCCGATTGGGTGAGCCACATGAAATGTTGTCACCTCCCACACAATATTATTACTAATGTTCACACAGAAATTCAATGTTTTCTGACAGCAAATTCTTATATTTTCATATAATTTGATTTTCACTCTTGTGTTGTATATCATATTATTAGTTCGTGAGAGCGGAGACAATTTTTATTGAAAAGCTTATTCATTTTTATGGGAAGTCAGAAATTTCAGTTCTCCCTGATCAAAAGTGTCGCTTAGATTAAAGTTTTCCCGACACTCTGCGCATCCAACTTCAGGGGTATGAAATATATCTTGACTTTTTTTTGTTATAGAGCTTTTCAAAAATAATTTAATTGTATGAATATATTTTTTATATTATCGTCTCATTGATGAACCAGAATTACAGTGTAATAGCCCTCGTCAGTCAGTGTGACGAAATAGCAGGTATTCACTAGTATTCCCTTTGAAGACTGTGGGAAACCACAACAAATGAAATTGAGGGTGCCACCAGGATCGTAATCAAAGCCGGCCGACGTGTGACCTATTGACCTCGAGATGTAGGCCTACCTGGTATTCTGCCGCAATCAAGGAAACAAGGAGCAGCAATCCAACGAGCAAATTACTCTTCATTGCGACTTGTGAACAATCCACTTGCGAACAATTACTAACACTGAATAACTTGAATGTTGATTCAAGTATAAGAAAAACTATAAGGTACCGAAAGGAAACCGCGAAGTGGTTTTCTCATATCCTGTTCTCGCATTTGATTGTTCTGTTAGATAAATAAAAGCACGGATATTACGTCACATACAATCATACCCATATCTTGCAGAATAGGGCCTCCCTTGAAACAGTCGGATTGTAGGTCCTTCTTTCGATTTGATTGGTACATAGACTAATCAAAAGATATTTGATACAACTGTGATAGTGATAACTATTCTACAGTAGTTGATCGAACTTATAATAATGGTAAATAATAGTTAAAAGAGCATGGTATAACTTGACCTAGAATCAATAATGAAGTCCTTCATTGTAAGACGTTATTTGAGTACCTAGACTTGAAATGATTGAGTGGCAAATTGTTTCTACTCAAAGGTGAAGTGTTGACAGTTTGTTCGCCCCCCGACTATTGAACGCCTAACTGCATGGAGTGGGCGGTACAGCTGTATCTCTAGTAGTCGATGTGTTCACGACCAATGGTTTCAGACAGCGGCGTCGGAACTCTTTGAATGTTGGGGGAAGAGGGGGGGACAAGCTCAACAATTGCGACCCGCGGAGGAAGGAGGTATGGGGTGCCACATATTCAATAACTTGCAAGTATTTTTCAGGACAGAAGAGAAATATAATGAAAATACCAAGATAGGGGGGGGGGGGCACGATCTCAGTTTTTGGAACAAAAATGCCATATAAGAACAGTTGTACAAAGGCCAGTTAACGCGAAGCCTGCGACCCACGTGGGGCAAGGGAGGACCCCTTCTGGCCCCGCAGGGCATTATTTCAAATCAACCCTTTTTCAACATGATTTAACGTGTTTCAGATGAGATTTAGATGACAAAATTAATTGTGTTGAAGAACTAGAGGTGCTCAATTGATATCTGCTATTCATAGTTATGGTAACAGCAGGGTCGTTCTGGGTCATTTTAGCGCCACGGGCAATTGGACTCAATTGTGAGCCCCAAAAACTGAATGCGCAAAGTGAATGTGAATGCAAGTCAGGGTGGAATCAAGCCCCGCAGGGAAATTTTCGATTTTTTTTAATACGATTCTACGGGTTTGGAAACTACAAGACGTTTCTGGAATTCATTAATTCTCTAGTTTGGTAAGGGAGCTAGTTCTGCTGAATGGCTGTTCCAAGAAAATAAAACGCTAAAGTTATATATCATTCGATAACAGTACTGTTCGAATTATAAAATTGACTCCATCCAATAATGCATGCATGAGTAAAATAGAATATGATTATGGAATATTATTATTAATAGAATGTCACAAATGTGCGCCGATAACGCCCCTTAAATTTGACGCCCCTGGCAGTCACGCTCTTTGCCTACCCCTAGAAACGACCCTTATTGGAAGTTCCCTTTCTCCATTTCACTTTATTGTCATCGTTACGACTGTTATCATTTTGGAAATTTACAAAAATGTAATAAATAATTTACATCTCAAAGAACCATAAAGTGTTGTTTAAATTGTTGATAACTGCCAACTCATAAACTACGTACCGGTATCATAGCTGTGATTTTGGAACAGTAGATCAAGTTTCTTTAAATTTCACCTTTTTTAATACGGTTCAAAATGTTTCAGTTGAGATTTAAATACCAAAACCAATTTTCTCATAGGACTGAAGGTGCCCATCTGATATTCGATTTTCTATGCAATGTAAAATATGAATGTACGATATTATCTATCTATATACATCTTTCCTTCCTTCTATTTTTTTCCGTCTTTTTTCTTTCTCGTCTTTTCAAATTGAGTCTTGCAAGACCTTTTTCTTGCGCCCCATGCCTTTCCTTGGCAAAAGTTGGGGGGGAGCAATCCCCCCCCCCCCCCCCCCGTTCCGACTCCAGTGCCCACAAGTATAATTAGGTGATATTTCAAAAAGGTCGATTTACCTCAACCATTGACATTCGACCTCAAATAAGTTTTAATATGAACTGAACAACATTTTTACCTATACACATATGTGACAGAATTATCTCTCTAGCCGATATAGGCAAGGATAAATGTTATAGTATTAAGCTATTTCAGGGAAAACCTGTGTCCTTATCCTACAGACCCGTGTTATATTGCACTTATAAAATCATTTTCAACATGATCTGCATAGCTTATGACACTGTGTGAAGTATTTTGTAAGAATATCTTATTCTGTACTTTTTATTATTGCTTATTGCAAGATCTGGCATGAGTTTTGATCTTTGGACAAAATAGCAGTCCCAACAATGTGTCGATCAAAGGTCTAGATACAAAACAGAGCTTGGGGGAGTTGTTTTCAGTCAAGAAATAGAAGCAATTTGATTTTATGGTTATTACTTGAGGCCACCCGGATGTGCCTATACCAACAATGTTAAATTAGGAAACTTCTTGACCACTTTTGAAGAGAATGGCTCACTGAATTGACGTGAAACTTTTTATCTACATCACTATATTCTATACAAACATTTTGAACGTAAAATTTAAAAAAAATATATAATTATATCATTTTTTACAAATTTTTTAATAAAACCAAATATTTTGCTACATTTGAGCAAGTTGAAGAATTATTTGCTTCTTTCCAAACATCTATATTTTCTTTCTGTTTCGTTCAAAATGTGAGAAATAAGTACACAAATATGCTGTGAAAATTTCAACTTATTTGCTTCATCGGTTTGGGAGGAAAGTGGTCAAACGTAGGAAAAACATGAGTTTTGAGATAACAATGAAAATCATGTAGAGCAAAGTTGCCTCTTGAAAACAAAATGCATGCACACTAAACACATTTTTGGGATGTGATAACTTGTAAACATCGGACTGAATAATTAATTGTGCAGTTTCTATCTATCGCATTTACTTCCGGTTTTCATTCTCACTCTCTTGGATCTATATAGAATAATTATTCAAAAAAAAAAAGGAAAGTCCAGAGCATTGCCTAATATGGACCGTGTCAAATCATACTAGTTTCGAGGGCTGCCACATGGACTGTCACGTAATGAATATTTAGTTTCAGTAGATGAGGAGGAATACTTTTAAATTCAAAATATTACCAAAATCTTGACTAAATGCAACCAATCAAAACTCTGCTTTCAAAGCAGACAGCCAATCAAAATACATTTGTCATAGTTTAATAAACTGATAGGGTGTGTACAAGGGATAATTGAGAGAAGTAGATGAAAATATCGGGACTACATTTCGGTCAACTACACAAGGAGGTTGTGTGAGTTCATCAAAGAAGACTTGTGACCGTCAGTACTTCATCTGTCATACACCACAATCAAGTTCTATTATTGTCAAGCTTGTAACCAGTGAAAAGTGAAGACGTGTTTTATTGGCGATATTCATCTAATTATCTACAACTTAGCGGCGTCAGCCAGTTTAGTATCTAATTATTATGGTTGCGTCGAACATTAAACGGTACAAGTTTACCTAATAAGTTAAATAATAAGTGAATCAAATTGGTGTATGTTCAGTGCACAGTAATTAATTCATTCAATTGGTCACAAGATTCTCAACAGCCCAGAAGATCCGAGACAGAAGTTCTGCGCCCTATTTTCGTACCCCCACCTGCACACATCAAAATAGAAGATTCGTCCTGGAAGATTTTCGTACCCTCCCCCCCCCCCCACCAACCCACATCGATCAGAAGATTCGTCCTGGAAGATTTTCGTACCCCCCCCCCCACCTACCCACATCGCTTCATCAATCAATCAGCCAAATCACGGATAAAGGATATCGTTAATTTTGTGTAATTTGTACCTGCTTTGTATTTCATTTATTCATTGTTACAACTGTAATGATTGTTCATATTTATTATTATTTTATTCCCACCAGTTTACTTGCACAGCTAGCTCGCTACCATTGTATAAGTAGAACATAACATCGCATAGATATTCTTCTAGTAATTCATTTTAATTTTGTACTAGAAGGACAAATATTTCTGAATAAATTCATTAAATTCAACTTGAAATCAACTCTTATAATATTATACAGTCTGTTCCTTAATCCAACCAACCTATTGCATGCTTGTTCCTAGGGCAAGATTGAATTCACTAGTTTTAGTTGATTATTTGTAATAGTTCAAGGGAAAGAGGCTGAACGGGAAGAACGCCACACATATACTCAATCGCTGTAATAAGCCATGTTCGATAGTTTTTCGTCGATTAAACAGTGGAAAATGGAGAAAATAACCATTTTTGCATACATTTGAATAATTGACCCAATCCGAGGTCAAAATATGTCAAATCAATAAATTTTATTTTCCATACTTCATCAAACCATGGAGCATGCTTCTTATGAACTTGAAAAATCCAAATTAATTTTCGTTTGACAGTTAAAAAATAATGATATCCTCAAAACTTGAACTTTGACCTCGATTTTGACATAGAAAGGTACCTTCGCTGTCGGTCATACTGTTTTGGAAAGGTCTCATCGTAAGCTAAGCTTTCGTTTGATATGCCAACCTTTGTCCCAATTTTGAAACTCAAAAGGCCATTTTGGACGGATATGCAAAGGACCAATATATATATATATATATATATACATATATGTTGTAGCGTAGACTTTGAGGGCCGGAGGAAGATGATAATAAGTCACTTTTCGGTGATTTGCCCTTTCTTGAAACAACTGGTGGCTCTAAAAAGAGCCTTGGGTTTCGACGTTTCGGCTGAAAACGTTCAGCCATCTTCAGGAGTCGTTGTGGTGTGGTGGCCGGCAATCGAGTGGCTTGGCTCTCCCCGAAGCCAGGGTATATACATGATGTCTCGTCCAGCACGCGACCAATGGGAAGTAAGTCGCGCTCTGATTGGTCGGATGCGTCTGGCCAATGGTATGTCCCCTCTCGGTCAGTGTCTCGTCGGCACAGCTAGCGGCCAGTGGTGGACTGGCAGTGGCCCTCAAAAAGTCCCTGCAGGCTCGTCTCGGACTAGGTCGCGCGGCATACTGGCAGAGCCCCTCACGAACGCTCTGCATGGTCGGCTGCTCAGTCGTGCGGAACACGAACCAGAGCCGATGCCGAATCATTAAATTCCAAAACTGCTCGTAAATCGTAGAAATCACTTTAAAAATGACCATATTTTAAACAATTCGCTGCTTAGAATTTTGCTGGGAGAGAACGCGAAAATGAGTGCAAAAATGTCCATACCATTTGAATTATTGAAAATAACTTCGGAAACGTCCATTATGATTAAATTACCAAGACTCCAAAACTGCTTGTAAATCGCAAAATCACTTGAAAATTTAGCATATTTCAAAAATTCCCTGCAGGGCTTCTCTGAAGGAAATCGCGGAAAAACTTCGAAAAAGAATTCATAGTGATTCAATTATCGAAAATTTATTCGAAAATGTTTAAAATGGTTTACTTATCGGACTTCAAAACTGCTTGTAAACCGCAATTAAAATCACTAGAAAAATGACCATATTTCAATAATTCTCTATAGGGCTCTGCTGGGGGAGTTGTGGTGTCCAGCTGAACGGTTATTCTCTTTATATTAACGGCACCCCCCCTCCCCCCTCCCCTTCAATACACGAATCATGAGGACGTCCCTGGACACGGTCAGCTGAAAGTACTTACAAACTGCTAGTTACGTAGCTCTGTCAATACTTTCAACAGTTTACACATAATATGAAGGTAGGAATAATTTGATGTTGATTATTCAATATATAGTTTATTTTGGGAAAGGGGCCCATGTGACTCCTTTGCCCCGGGGCCCAAAATTCCTAGTTACGCCACTGAAGATATTTAACTCCATGCTTCGGCTAAACTACTTTTCTACCGTTTACAAAACCACCAAAATCATTCTCTTCTCTAAGCCTGGCAAAGACCATTCGTTTCCACAAAACTATAGACCAATAAGCCTCCTTTCTGGAATGTCCAAACTCTTCGAGAGACTCATTTTGAACAGGATACTTCAACATACGGACAGCAATAACATTATTCCAGACGAGCAATTTGGCTTTAGGAAACAACACTCTACTAATCATCAATTATTAAGAATATCATAGATAGTTTTGGAAGGTTTTAAATTAATAACAATAAAGTAACAGGACAGTATTTCTCGACATCGCTCAAGCGTTTGATTCTGTATGGCATGAAGGACTCATTGCCAAATTGATGAGGACAAATCACCCACCATATCTTATTCACATCATTAAGTCTTATTTAGAAAATCGAACATTCCAAGTCCATCATCAGAGCTCCGTCTAATCCAAACGTGAAATCACAGCCGGGGTACCACAAGGCTCAATCCTGGGTCCCACACTTTTGTCAATTAAAAACTATGATATCCCAAAAACTCCCCATGTACAATTAGCTCTCTATGCGGATGATACGGCTTTGATTTCCCAGTCATGGCATTCCAAGCAAGCGTGCAAATACTTACAAAATGCGCTAATAAATAAATGAATGTTTCTAAAAGTAACGCCGTTCTCTTTCATCGACATTTTCTAGCCAAGAAAACAAATACAATAGCCATAAGCCTATTCAATGAGTTAATACCATGGAAGGAGAATGGCAAATACTTGGGGGTCATATTAGATAATAAACTTGACTTCTCGCATCACATTAATGTTAGCGCTGTAATTTTTGGGGTGCCTTAGGTTGGCATGTATGTCGAAGGAGACACACCCCCTTGAATTTCGACGATAAAGTAAACGCGTCTGTGTGACATCGTGCTGTAACATTATTATTTTTTTAAATAAATAAACGTTGATTCTGTATCAAATAGTGAAGTTTTCTTTCAGTTAAGATCAAGAACTATATCTTTAACAAATCAGAAGTGGGATTTGCATCCGAAATTACGAGATAACTTGATGTATAAACTTGCTAGGCCTAGCCTATTGTGACAATTGCGCGCCAAAACGGTTGTTGTCAGCGTCAAGCGTATTATCTCGTAGCCTACTAGCCCTAGACTTGGACCTATGTACTTAATGACTTGGGCCTAGGCCGATATTGTTGCTTACAATTATCTTGAGTGTTATTTTCTTTGTGAATAAATTAAATTGTGTCGAGTACTATGCTGTGTGTATTAACTCAAGTGGCTCAAGTTTGATGTAAATAATTATGTTCCCCCAAAACAATTATGGACCTTATTCTGATAGGCCAGTGCCAAATGCACTTAATACCTTGGCAAATGCCAGCTATTTCGCGAGTAGGCCTATTCCTAATGAAGACCAAGGTCGATCTTCAGCTCCGCCTGGTTATCAACATAATGAACCGCAGCACCATAGGCCTATGATGCACCAAGAGCCACCAGCACCGATGACAACTGATGGACTGCTGAGGATGTGGATGGAGGATAGTCGCAGGAGAGATGAGGGAACGCGAGCATTCATGGCTACTATGATGAGCAACATGACTGCTCAAGTATCGCCTGCACCTGCTTCATATCACATCATGCCTGATATGAATCAGTCAATACCCAGGTATGATGGAGAAGGCAATGGTGCCAAGGCCTCATCATGGCTACGAGCCATTGAGACGACTGCAGCCCTGCACAACTGGCCACAGTCATTCAAGTTAGAAAGTGCACGGACTCACTTGGAGGGGGCAGCACTTCACTGGTATGATGGGCGTAGAATAGAAGTATGGCTAGACTTTGTGACTCAGTTCAAAAGTTCATTTGTGGGTGGGACGAGTCTACCCGAACGGTGGAAACAAATGCAGGGGCGAGTCCAACAGAAGGGCGAAACAACCCGTCTCTACTTTCATGAAAAGGTGACATTGTGCCGAGACCTTAATTTGGATGTAGAGGATGTGAAGAAGCAAGTCATCATAGGATTGCTTTCTAGACCTTTGTGCGCTATGCTGATGACCCGCAATCACCAGTCAACCGACGAAATGCTTGCGGACTTTCGTAACTTCGAAGAAGTAGATGCCGAACGGAACGAGCGTTCAAATGCTGTTTCACGGAATGACAAACTGGTTAAACAGGAAAGTCATGCATTGACTACGAGGGAGGGTGAGTTATATTCTGTGAGTAATATTAATCAGGGAAGTAGTCAAGAACAACGTAGAGACAGAGGCGACAAACAACCAGGGTCAGGTCGCATAAAGTGTTACAATTGCAACACGTATGGCGAGACTGCACTCGACCAAAACGTCAGGGTACGTCAACAACCAATAATGTACAAGCGGCCCTGACAGCCTCCGGCGAAGGCGTGGCAAGTCCGTTGGAAAAGTTGCTGAAGGAAGCAACAGTCAATGAGAAGACGTTGAGCGCGATGCTGGACCCAGGCAGCTCATCGTGTACCATTCAAGCCAGTGCAGCTATTAAGTGTGGTTTGGTCATTACTCCGTCAACTGAAACAATTTATGGTTTTGGAAATGTTAATGAGGCTTCAACTACTGCGTTGGGTCAGGTAACCACTGATATAACGATCGATAAGGTTACCGGTGAACGAGTACGAGTATTGGTTGTGCCTGACAAATCACAGACAGTTGAATTGCTTGTGGGACGAACGTGGACGGAACTGCCGTACGTCGCATATCTCCGAGTGGATGATGTCTTTGTTGTGGGGTATCGGGATGAGTTCCCGTTTCGTGACTTGACACTTCCATCGACCGCCTCACCGAGAGTTCGATTACGTGCAGAGCAGGAAACCATTCTTGACCGTCATGTGGTCAACTTTGTGTCTGTGACGAGCGACGATCATGAAAATGCGCTATGCACCATTACAGACAATGGAATTGGAGGTGTGATTGAACTACGAGACGGGAAAGCTACTCTTCCAATCGTCGTCAATGGACCGGACCCAGTCGTCGTAAAGAAGGACCAAACAATGGGGCGGGCAAACTTGGTGGAGTTGGTAGAAGGGATAGACCAACCTTGCCCTCAACACAAGGAGTTTAATGTCCAAGATATCAAAGTTGACAAGGAAATCTCACAGGAGCATTTCTGTGATCTTCAGACATTATTAATAGATTATCGTGACTGCTTCGCAACTGAACTGTCGGAGTTGGGATGTACCCATTTAACAGAAATGAATATCGTTGAAAAAGATGGCAGCACACCTGTATACTGTCGTCCGTACAAGGTTAGCTCATCGGACCGTGAAGCTATCAAACAAACGGTGAAGGAGTGGAAGGAGTCCGGTATTGTGCGTGAAACGAGGTCGCCATACGCCAGTCCAGTACTGATGGTACAGAAGAAAACCGGTGAAAAGAGACTGGTGGTTGACTACCGTAAACTCAACAACCAGACTGTCAAGGACAAATACCCTCTCCCACTTATTGACGAACAGTTGGAGAATTTGTCTGGCAGTAGTTTGTTCACGGTGCTTGACTTGGCGCATGGGTACCTACAAATACCATTGGCTGAAGAGGCAAAAATAAAACTGCGTTTATCACTCCGGATGAAACGGACCAGTCTGAACGGATGATATTTGGGTTGGCCAATGGTCCAGCTGAATTCCAGCGTATGATGAATACCGCGTTGGGGTCGCTTAGGAATGATGTCGCCATGTGCTACTTGGATGACCTCCTCATCCCGGCACATGATTGGGCCGGAATGTTGGCCAAATTACGCCTTGTTCTGGAGGCATTGCGGAAGGCCAATCTCACACTACGGCTGAGCAAGTGTGAACTCGGTCGCCGCGAGATTGAGTACCTGGGATTCGTAATTTCTGAGGGAGGTATCAAATCTGGAAAGCGAAAAGTGTTTGCAATTAGCAATTATGCCACGCCAGGTGACGCGCATCAAGTGCGTAGGTTTTTGGGGTTAACGGGATTCTTCAGACGATTCATCAAAAACTATGCATCCATATGTGAGCCTCTCACTCGCCTCACTAGGAAGGATATCGTTTATGTGTGGAACGAAGAACAGATTGAAGCATTTGAAGAACTCAAGAAACAATTTACTTCGGAGCCAATATTGAAGTTGTTCAACCCAAAGGCCAGGACGGAACTCCATACAGATGCCAGCGCTGAAGGATTGGCTGGTCTGTTACTTCAGGAAGGCGAGGACAAGCAACTACACCTTGTATACTGTGTCTCTAAAAAACGACTGCTGCGGAACGTAATTACCATTCCTCGAAGTTGGATATAATGGCCATTATCTGGTCGGTTGAACGCTTGCGCCAATTTCTGTTAGGGATTCCTTTCACCATCGTTACTGATTGCCAGGCCATTGTGTACCTCAACGCCGTGAAAACCAGGAATCCACAAATTGCAAGATGGAGTCACCAGCTGTTGCAGGAGTATGAAGTCTCGGAAATACGGCATCGACCTGGGGTCAAGATGGCTCATGCTGACGCAATGAGTAGAGCCCCAGTTGAAGACAGTCAAGACACACTGGACCAGGTGATAGAAGACCGATTAGAGATACTTATCTCACTTTCACGTGAGGAACAAGTCCTCACAATCCAGCGAAGTGACGAAGAGCTTCGTAAAGTCATTGCAATACTGAAGAAAACGAGAGACGAGCAAAACTCAAGTGAGCGTGAACAAACACGAGACTACGTGTTGAAGAATGGTTTACTGAGGCGGAAGACATCGGTGGGAGGTGAGGAAAGGTTGCTCTTTGTCATCCCTAGATCAATGAGAAAGAGCATTGTCGTGAAATTTCACGACCTGATGGGCCACTTCGCCTTAGACAAGACGGTGTCCCTCATACTGCAGCATTACTGGTTACCGGGATTGCGACGCTACGTCAGGCAGCACTTGAACCAGTGCTTCGAGTGCTTGCTTAACAAGCCGCCCAGCGGAAGGAAGGTGGGGTTTTTAAACCCTATTCCAGCAGGTCGACGCCCATATGAAACAATACATATGGATCATTTGGGACCCTTTGTCACCAGTTCAAGCTAAACACAATGCTCCTGGTGATTATAGACAATTCTACAAAATACGTACACTTGTACCCCGCTAGGAGTGCTACCACTACCAGTGTACTGAAGGCTCTGAAAGAGTTGGTATTGGCTCGGGGACTACCAGAGAGAGTGATCAGCGACCGCGGAACGTGCTTTACGTCGGAAGCATTTGCTGCCTATTGCAAGGAGAACGGAATACATCACACTCTTAACTCAACCAGACATCCTCGTGCTAATGGTCAGGTAGAACGAGTGAATCGGACGGTTACGCCTTTAATTGCCATGGCAATTGAGCATCCTGAGCATCGAGACTGGGATGCACATCTTAAAAACATTGAACGCGACATCAACAATACCATAAACAAGACGACAGGGAAAACTCCTTTCCAGTTGCTGCATGGTTATGTGCCCCGTTTTCATGATGGTGTGTTGAGGGCTCTAACTGTAAATGACGTCGGTGATGACTGGACGGATCCAGCACTCCTACAACAAGAGGCTCGAGACCGAATTGAAGAGCAGCAACACAAAATCAAACGGAAATTTGACCGTAGAATGACCAGGGCTCCTGAGTATGATGTTGGGGAGGTTGTGTTTATGCAAAGAGCTCCAGTACACACTGGTCAACCTACAAAAACACAGCAGAAGTACCGAGGGCCCCTCGTCGTGACCAAGGTGCTACCAAGTGATACATATGGGGTGTCGCAGCTGGTAGAGAAGATCGCCGGGCATTTCTACGCTACAACAGCCCATGGATCTCAACTTAAAGGATGGAAATGCCCTGCTCCTGATGAAGATTCTGACGTTCCTGCAGATGAGCCAGACTTGCGAGAGTCTGAGGTTCCTGCAGATGAGCCAGACGTGCAAGATCCTGTAGCTGCCAACGAGCAACACGTTCAAGATCCTGAAGTGCCTGTAGACGAGCCACACGTGCAAGAGTCTGAGGTCCCTACAGATGAACCAGGTCTCCAAGCTCGTAATGTCAGACCCGAGCGAGTAGCAAGGACGCCTGCGTATCTAGCGGATTATATTTCCAAGACCACTTAGATTAGTTCTTGTTAATTTAAAGTTACTCAGTAATAATGTAAAATTGGTAACTGAAATTGTCATCGTATTCAATTATGCAACTAGTAATGATATTTCAACGAGAAATGATTAGATTCACTATTTCTAGTAGATATGTAGTAATAATGATATTGATAATTAATAGAATGAGATTTGTAGTTGTAATATTAAACATAATTGAGGCCAATTCTATATCAGGAGTGGCCGAGTGTTAGCGCTGTAATTTTTGGGGTGCCTTAGGTTGGCATGTATGTCGAAGGAGACACACCCCCTTGAATTTCGACGAAAAAGCAAAACGCGTCTGTGTGACATCGTGCTGTAACATTATTATTTTTTTAATTAAATAAACGTTGATTCTGTATCAAATAGTGAAGTTTTCTTTTAGTTAAGATCAAGAACTATATCTTTAACATAAACATCCAATCAAGAACTGCTTACCAAAGACTGGGTATATTACACTCACTACTAATCCGAAGGAGTAAAATGAGTATTAACAATTAAATTGCCATTTTCAAATCACTCATTCTACCAGTTCTAACATATGCTGCTCCCGTTTGGGGACACGCTTCCAAAACACACATCCTCAAAATGCAAAAAATACAAAATAAAGCAATTAAAATAGCCACCAACAGCCCATGGTATGTTTCAGCAAAAGACATTCATGGACGACTAAATTTAGATTTCTTCATGCCAGCCATAATAAAATTGTCAATCGGATTCTTTAATGCCTTACCTCATCACTCTAACCCCTAATCAAAAATCTTAGCAGCTACAGAAGTGAGGACGTGTTTAAACATAACAGGCCCAAGAACATGTTAGAAGAAATTCAGAGAATCATTACTGCCTCAATTCAATCATTAGATTTGTGTACTTTTTATTCATGTACTTTCTAAGTTTATGATTTTAAGTGTGTAGATTCAGGTTTGTAGTCGTAACTCTAACTTGTAATTTTAAGCTATATTGGCTTCAATCAATCAATCCATTCAATCAATTATGATCGTAATAAGTTTTAGATTCGGAAGCAAAAAAAACAGTTATACGTCCTTAGACATGAGTTTAGAACTGAGTTTGTAGTCTTGAGTTCATATTTTCAAGATACTGTTTGTGAACATGGTCAACACAGGAACAAAAGAAAAAAGAAAGAAAATAATATCTGGAAAAAAAAGAAAAGAAAGAAGGAAAAAAAAAGAATGAAATGAAGAGAAAAATAATAATAATAATAATAAAATGAAAACCAGAAGAAAAAAAAAGTTTCTACTTACATTATGATAAGTATCATGGTCAGTTAATATAGTAAACAAAGTAGAACTAATAAAGTGAATGAACCGAAATTATAATAAAGCAAGATATCTGGCTAGAGGTATACCTACCTGGTACCAGAACGAATTTGAGAAATTGCCAAGGCAATTTCTCGGTAACATGCGATACGGTATGGATTTCATTCAAGTGCTGATCATCGACCCAGTTGGATCTTTCCTGAAGATGGCGGAGCAAATTCCGCCGAAACGTCGACATAAAGAGTGTGAAGAGCGTGACATTACCGCAGAAATTGTACTACTATATATATATACATATATATATATATATATATATATATATATATATATATATATAATATATATATATATATATATATATATATATATATATATATATATATATATATATATATATATATATTTGTATTTTTGTATTTATTAACGGTTTGTTTGACAATGATAAATTGTATAAACCAAGTCAGATACAGTATATATACGAATAACTAGAACTACATGGTCATTTTTTAATCAAGATTATACATGTGAAATGTAGAAATATAAAAAGTCAGGTGGCTAGAAATTCATTGATACTGTAATAAGATTTTTCTACAAGATATAATTTCAATGCATTTTTAAAATCGTCTCTGTCACGGGTTTTCAAATGAGCTGGTAAATGGTTAAAAAGTCGCCTTCCGGACTGCATCACGCCAGTAGACGTCGACTTCAGTCGACAGAACACGTGGGCGATGTTGGCTGCTCCTCGGGTATCGTGTTGGTGAATGGTTACATTAAAAAGTTCAGGGTTCTGTTTAGTAAAAATGCATATAGTCATTATGTAAAGGCATGGAAGAGTGAGTATTTGTAGCTGCGTGAAGCCATTTCTACAGGAGTCTCTGGTGCCTAATCCTAGTATGGACCTGATGATACGCTTCTGGGCTCGAAACACTTTTCCGCTTAATCCTGCCGACCCCCAGAACATGATCCCATACATAAGTATGGACTGTACACTGGCAAAGTAGAATGTCTTAATTGTGGGATAGGTGACTTGACGCGCTAAGGTCCGAGTGGCGAAGTTGAGCTTGGCTAGTTTTATTATAAGTTGATCTATGTGGTTTGACCAAGATAACTGGTGGTCAAGAGTGAGGCCTAGAAACTTGGTGCTATCAACAGTGTGAGGGAAGGACGGAAGATCCACTTTCGTTCCACGTGGAGTAAATACGATTATTTCGGTCTTATCCTGGTTCAGCTGTAATAGATTAGGTTGAAACCAGTTTTCCAAATCAGAAAGGGCAGATTGTAGTTCGTTGTCGAGTTCAGTTAGATCAGTCCCGAACACCGAGGCGCTAGAGTCGTCTGCATATTGAGTTACGTTACGGTTTGGCTTATTTTTTCTTATGTTAGGGGCCAGGTCGTTAACCAGGATGGAAAACAGAAGAGGGCCAAGAATCGATCCCTGGGGCACACCGCATTTGAGGGTTTTCCATGACGATGTAGTATTTTGGTCAAGCTTAACTCTCTGAGGTCTTTCATTCAAGTACGAAGAAAACCAAGATTTCACCGTGCCGCGTACTCCGTACCATTCTAGTTTCTCTAGGAGAAGTGCGTGATCAAGTGAGTCAAATGCTTTTGAGAGATCGCATAGTATAACACCAACTTTGTTCTTCTCTTCAAGCGCAGTAGTAATCTCCAGTAGCATCTTGAATGTGGCAGTCGATGTAGAACGGCCTTCTCGAAAGCCGTGCTGAGTGTCGGATAGCATACTGCTTGCACTGAGATGCTCCATCAGATTGTGGTGCATGATCTTTTCCAGTAGTTTTGAAAATGATGAGAGTATGGAGATTGGCCTATAGTTTGAGCATTGAGATTTATCCCCTTTCTTGTAAACAGGCTGAACCGTTGCTATCTTCATCTTACTAGGAAACACTCCTGTGTTGATAGAGTGATTAAAGATATGTGCTAAGGGCGCTGCTATCCAGGAACCACATTTCTTGACCAGGGTCATGGGAATTTCATCCCAACCTGCTGAGGTCTTGGGGGCCAACTTTTCCAGCGTCTTCATTATAATTGCAGGAGTTATGTTCGGATGTAGAAATGTGGGTCCTTCTACTGGCCATGCTGCCGTAAGTTTGTTCTTGGCTAGGACTTCATGTAAAGACACCACTTTTAATGCTGGATCCTTGGTTTGGATGCCAATGGACAAAAAGAAGTTGTTAAACTTACTTGCAACTTCAATGGGGTTTGTAATGATCGTCTCATCTTCACAAAGTGTTATTTGTTGTACTTCTCTCTTTGGTTTGCCAGTTAAAGTTTTGACTAGACGCCAAGTGGCAGCCTGTTTATTTCCTGCATTTCGTATGATCGAACTGTGGTAGTTCTTCTTCTCATTCGAGATTTCCCGTCTCAACTTTGACTTTGTCAACATGAGTTGCTTATGGAGATCAGCAACCTCGTCAGTGACACACGTTTTTAGGCGTTGGCTGAGTATTCTCTTCTTCATACATAGGTTTTTTATGAGTGGTGTGACCCACGCTTTCCTCGTAGGGTCTTTCATATAGTTAGTAGGTCGCTTTGGAAAATGCAGTTGAAACAGAAGTAGGAAATAGTGGAGGAACGCATCGTACTTGCTGTCAACCGAGTTTGCTGAGTAAACATTGGCCCAGTCTACAAGTATGAGGTCTGCAATAAACTCATGTACTGCTGCCTCACGGAATCTTCTCTTCATGATCGGACATCTGGGTGCCTGGTTTCTGTTACAAGACTCCCCTCGTTCGGTGTTGATGATACTATGTGGAAATGACACAAACTGACCACTATGGTCAGATAACTCGGGGTCAGAGTGACCTAGAAATTTGACCAGACTCCAGTTAGAAAGAACCAGGTCTAGTGCTGATCTGCACTTGGGTGTGACCCTGGTAACTCCGTAGTCGAGGATGTTGATGCCATGGCTCATGGTGATTTCTTCAATAAGGACTCTTTGAGACTGGACCAGGAGATTTACATTGAGATCGCCGCATGCTATTACATGTCGTTTGGCAGCAGTCAGCTGTGCCAGTAGTTCATCCAGTAGATCAAGGAAGGAAGTAAGATTGTCAGCTTCTGGAGGTCGGTAAATAACAATGAGGGTGAAAGGATCGGCAGCAGTAATGTCTATCGCACACACTTCAAATACTCCTTCAGTGGATCTGACGTCACGTACCTTATAGGCAAATGAAACACTCTTTCTTAGGTAAATACTGACTCCGCCACCTCTTTTTTTGCTCCTCGTGAAACTTGACGCTAATTGGAAATCGCTAATCACAATTGACTCTTCTAGCCCTATCCGAGACCAAGTTTCAGAGAGACATAGAATATCAGTTTGCCTGTCTACAGAGTCCAGGAAGATTTCCAACTCTTCTACTTTGTTTTCAAGACTGCGAATGTTCAAGTGGAATATATTACGTAGACTGTTTGTAGAAAGACCACTCTGTTGGTCTATGTATTCTCTCGTTTCATACTGTTGTTTAGAAAAAACCTCCTGACAAAAATACCTGCAGGCCAAAAGTCTGGGTTGTTGAGTGTTTCCATCAGATTGAAGGGCGCACCCACTTTGAAAGAGGCATTTGAACCTATTTTATTCAGCTTAGTACATTCAAACTTGATCTTAGGGATTTTTGATGACAAAAAACTATTTACGTTTTCCGCTGACACATCTTGGTTTAACCTGCTGAGGTGAAGCCACATCATTTTGGGCGCGACCAGCAGTTGGCTTTCATTAATAGATGTACCTATTACCGTATCTTTTTTGTTGTGATGGCGTTTATGTTTGGCTTTCACCTCAATGAAGTCGTCCTCCCTTTCTTCAATTAAAGCGGAATCGCTTATGGTGTGAGGTGGCGCTGGCACGCCCCCCTCGCTTGAGTCAGTAAACAGACGGTCAGCCATGACTACATTATCGACTGGGACCTTGTTCACTGGTGCTGTGGCTTGACGAAGCGTAGATCCGATCTTAAAATTAAGTGGTGCTGCTCCCTGCCGGGAAGCTGGTCTACTTGTTACACTTGCATAGTTTGATCCCAAAGCTTCTTTAACCTCACTTCCTCGATTTGTTATAACCACAATTTTTTCTTTTAGTAGGAGATTAATCTCCACTTGATCATTTAGTCTCTTTTCCTTTTCGTTAATTAAAGAATCTTTTACCTCTATTATTGCTTGCAGCATATTAACTTCTTTCGTCGTTTCTTTTGCCGTAACTGCAGGCCTGGAGGCAGTATGGTGTTGGCTGTCAAAAATAGGCTCACTCCGAGAGTAGATATACATAGCTCGAAGGTTGCAGTAATTATTCCGCACAATCTGTCAATAAGTTCTTCTTTACGTCCTTCTTTATTGAGACCAATTTTTTCAAGTTCAAGTCTCAACTCTTTTACTCCCAAGTGATCTATCTTCTTTTTAATTGCATCGAGCTCAGACACTAGACGTCCTGGTTCCGCCATCTTGGAACTGTGTCCAACTGTGTATATATATATACTAGCAGAAATACCCGGCGTTGCCCGGGTGCAATTTATAGTGTTTACTCTTTCTAATGAGTTCCATTCACGTGTGAAGTAAATTATGGGGCAGTAAACAGCATAGAGATACTCTTGCGCGCGCTGTTTTTCATGGGATGTAGCGGAAGGGGTTAAATGGAAGAGAACATACTGGTTATGTAGATTGTGGCTGTCTATAATTTAGGTAATTTTAAATTTTTTGATGAGCCGTTTCTAAGGGAAGAAGTACAAGTGATGGTATTTACACTTCATCATTTTCTGCAACTTCGCTCATCCATCAACGCTTATATATAGCGTTTCCCCAGTGTAAGATCCTTACCTATCGCGTTTTCCCAGTGTAAAATCCTTACCTATCGCGTTTTCCCAGTGTAAGATCCTTACATGTAGCGTTTTCCCAGTGTAAGATCCTTACCTATCGCGTTTTCCCAGTGTAAGATCCTTACCTATCGCGTTTTCCCAGTGTAAGATCCTTGCCAATCGCGTTTTCCCAGTGTCAGATCCTTACCTTTCGCGATTGCCCAGTGTCAGATCCTTACCTATCGCGTTTTCCCAGTGTCAGATGCTTACATATAGCGTTTTCCCAGTGTAAGATTCTTACATATAGCGTTGTCCTAGTGTACGATTTTTGACAAGGTAAGAAACTTACCCGTAAGTTTCCGATGTGCTAACGCGCGTTAAACCGCCACCTTTTCACTGAGAAAAGTATCTCGGTCTGCTTTGTGCGCTGACAGGCAGTCTACTGATCCCCAATCGTCGTAGGCTGCGTATCAGTTACAGATCAAAGATTCCAGACGATTCGATGAGATGTATGATATGCGATGACAGGCTTCCAGGACAATAATCTAGATCGACATGCTCAGAGCTAGCGCGCAGTCGGCCCCTTTCACCTCCTCGCACCCGCAAACCTCTCGCGACAGACTTCAAGGACAATCATCTAGATCAACACGCCATTGTCCTTGAATGTCATTTAAAAGCAAATTTTTGGATTTGTAGCTGGGAGAAAGCTTGGCGGAAGATGTCATATACTTTAGGACATTCTACCACACCCATCGAATGTGCATGAGGAATTTCACGAAACTCGGTCGAGCCGTCTCGGAGGAGTTCGTCCACTAACATGTGACACGAGCTTTTTATATATAAGATATATAAATATATATATATATATATATATATATATATATATATATATATATATATATATATATAAGTGGCTTAGCCAGGATTATATTTCGGGGAGGGAGGGGGGGGGGGGGGGGGGGGCGAAACTCATGTGTAAAATGTAACAAATTTTGTATGAAATTGGTTATGCTCAGGAAGTATGTGGGCATTTGTTCCTTACAAGTTTCAAAAATACAAAATCTAGATTGTGTTTCTGAAATATATTATAATTACTAAATATTATTGAGTGATTTACATGCAGGGGCGGATCCAGCTCATATTCATGGGGAGGGGGGGGGGGAAGGCGATATAGTTTGGAGAAGAAAATGCCATATACGAATAGTGGTGCAACGGGCGGCCCGTTAATGTAAAGGCGTCGACCCGCGGGGGGCAAGGAGGGGATAGCCCTTTCTGGCCCCGAGGAAATTTGTGTAAAGTACACCTTTTTTGATATGGTTCAACGTGTTTCAGATGAGATTCAGATGCCAGAATTAATTGTATAATATTACTCAAGGTGCCCAACTGATATTTGCCAATCACAGGTCCCATTTCAGTACCCTGGGCAAGGACTCTATAGTCTATTGGCAGGCCTCAAACTAGGTGTACATAGTGTAAGTGAATGCAAGTGAAGAAGGAATTAAGCCCCACAGGAGAAATGTTGAAATGTTCTCTTTTTAAATACGATTCTACGGGTCTAGGGAACTACACGAAATTTCTGGAATACTTTTCTGGATTCTTTAGTGTGGACGTAATGTGGAAAACGTCCTAGATATAGCGCTAGTTCGCGTCAAGGAACTATAATATTGTATTGATGTGGAGAGATTATTCAAATCGATAGTCGTATTTGAAAATATGATCTATGGAGGAATATAGCCCTCTCCCAATAACTATCACATACACATTCCAATTATTAACCTCATAAAATTATTTATATTATTTTATTCATCACAAACTTTATTCCTTTCATTTTTATATACTAATATTTTGCTCTTTCTCGGTTTCTCCTCTGATATATTTTGTATTTTTTCTCTCCTTTAACACTGTTTTCCAAGTGATGGATAGATTGAGGGTGTTGGCTCTACTATTTATTTTGTCGGTCTCTTTTCTATTTCAATTTTTTCTCTCATCAATCTTGATAACAGCCGATCATTCACAGAGAGCATAGAAGTATTCTCAAAGTCAATTGCATGTCCCGTTTCTGTCGTATTCTTCCCAGTGCGTTATTAACCTGCAATCTTTCCACCGCTGATTTGTGTTCTTTGACTCGGACCTCTGTTCTCCTTCCCGTCTGGCCCACATATGTTTTGTCACAAGACTTACACGGTACCTCATAGACACCCTTGTTCCCGAGGAATGTGGCTTCTCTATTTCTCTGTAACAGAGTTTCTAATTTTCCGTCCGTTTGGAAAGAAGTCTTGATGTCATGTTGATATAATATTCTACTTATTCTATCTGTCACATCTTTCACATAAGGTAGTTATGCTGTATTCCTTACTTCTTCCCGTTCTTCCTCGCATTCTTCCTCTTCTAGTTTCTCTCCCATTCTATTTTCATTAGGCGTTCGATATATTTCACTATTTATCATGCTCCTTGAATAACCGTTCCATTGGAGTGATGTACGCAATAGGAAAGAGCAAAATATTGATGGAGATGAGAATGGAATCAAGGGAAAGAGAGATGATGAGAGAATAGAGGGAAAGAAGACAGAAGAGAGAAGAGTCACGAGGAGCCAGGCCAAATTCAAACCACCTTGAGCCACCGATATGAGATAAAGTGATACTGTTTTTATTGTTTTGATTGTTTTCCTTCTTATTGTCAGGTAGTTTTCTGTTCTCTTTCTCATAAGAATACTCTTAATATTTTTCATTTCAATTCAATAAATAATCCCCTGATGATTACATGTCAAAACATGTTGAAACGTTGGGAAAATAGATTTAATCGTTTTTCTAATAATTGTAACATACATGGTATTCCCGAAAATATTAATTCATATATATATATATATATATATATATATATATATACATCGTATCCAAGAAGTTTAATGATCACACACATTATATATATATATATATATATATATATATATATATATATATATATATATATATATATATATATATATATATATATATATATATATATATATATATATATATAAACACACACACCAAAATTGATGTCTAGTACGCCAACGAGTGTTTGTATACAGAATTGATAATACATCTATGACAGGATAAGCTGGGGAAAGATAAGACTGAACTGAAGAGAAGATCAACTAGACGGAGTCGTGTTTAATCGTCAGTCACCGTGCAGCTCGTATCTAACGTTTGTTCTGTGTCGATTCAGTTGAAAAGTGATACAATTACGGTTCCTCCAGTGATTGTGGGTCGACGTCGAAGTGTATTGCAGCATGGCGATAGCTGCGATTGAAACGTGCAATGGGATGCTGGATTCTTGTGGTAATTACGTAACTGGAAAGCCTGTGCACTCTGACGTTGATAAATACCTACGGATGATATGCCTACTGGTTGATAGCCAAACATATGGATTATTCGTCCGAGCTTATATGAAGTATGAAAAATAGTGAATTGTTACAAGATATTTTAAAATTATGCCCGCATGTAAACCTATTTATACTCATATGAATTGGCAGATATCACAAAGGAAAGTGGATACACTTGATACTTATTGGGAATGATGAAAAATTGTACAAATGTAAATAATATGTACAGTCAATAGTTTCTAAGGTTAGTCTATATTCCACGTAAATTTCATTATGTTATATAAAAGTTTAGACGGCCGTATACATAAAACTATGATATAGAATGTTCTATTTTGTACAGTTTATCTAGCAATATTCATGATTTGATGGTAAAAGGGTGCTTTCAAAGAACCATAATCTTCAGTGCTAGAATACATACATGCATATCATGATCGGCGCTGTTTTGTTGAAATACTTGGAATCTACCGAAATATAACACAAACCTGAAATAACTAGCGTCTGTTCAGATATTCGACTTGTTTTCCTCCGCATGCAGCAAGTGCACTCGCTTACAGCCAGCCCAGGACCTAGTCGGATAGGTCGGAGATAATACGATAAGTCGAGTCTACATGTCGATAAATTCGAACTTGTAAACGGTAAAGATAACTGAATACCATATAAGTTATACAACTTATACAACTTACGAGTTACGAATCGTTTGAGTCTTTTGGTTATTTTCAAGTACGTAATATATAATCTCGACGACATTTACCTTCTGTGAATTGTAATAGAATATAGGCTCAAGTTGACCATTTATAAAAAATATATGGAATCCCAAGGTCGATAAATATAAAACAATTAGGAGTACATGTAATGACTCGAACAATAATTGAAGTAATTTTAATCAAATTAGTTTCCATTCTTCCGAGTCTTAATAAACTAGGAAAAAGAGTTTCATTGAAACCACAATTCAAATATATGGATAAAATCAAGGAAAAGTAGTATATAGTAGTATAATAGGCCTGGCTATATAATTACAATCGTTGTATATGCTATTTACGTATTTCCTTAATTGAAATCATGTAAACACTGTACTGGCACAACAGATCACAATTCCATCGAAATAACAGTATACAAGTGTGTGATGGGTAAGTGTAAGGGTAGCCGGCAAAAAGATCGCGGCAAAAAAGAGCGCGGACATAAGACCGCGGACAATAATCACGCGGCAATAATATCGAGTGGGTGAAATGATCGCGCGTACATAAGGTCGCGCAGACAAAAATATCGCGACCAAAATGAGCGCGGGAAAAAAGATCGCGGCGACCATATGATCGCGGACAAAAGATCGCGGCGACCATATGATCGCGGGCAATAAGATCGCGGCGACCATATGATCGCGGGCAATAAGATCGCGGCGACCATATGATCGCGGACAAAAAGATCGCGGGCAAAAAGATCGCGGCGACCATATGATCGCGGACAAAAAGATCGCGGCGACCATATGATCGCAGACAAAAAGATCGCGGGCAAAAAGATCGCGGCGACCATATGATCGCGGACAAAAAGATCGCGGGCAAAAAGATCGCGGCGACCATATGATCGCGGACAAAAAGATCGCGGGCAAAAGATCGCGGCGACCATATGATCGCGGGCAAAAAGATCGCGGGCAAAAAGATCGCGGCGACCATATGATCGCACACAAAAAGATCGCGGGCAAAAAGATCGCGGCGACCATATGATCGCGGACAAAAAGATCGCGGGCAAAAAGATCGCGGCGACCATATGATCGCGGACAAAAAGATCGCGGTGACCATATGATCGCGGACAAACATGTCGTGGACAAAAAGATCGCGGCGACCATATGATCGCGGGCAATAAGATCGTGGTGACCATATGATCGCGGGCAATAAGATCGCGGCGACCATATGATCGCGGGCAGTGAAATCACGACGAACATATGTTAGCGGACGAAATGATCTCGGACAAAACGATCGCGGCGACTATATGATCGCGGACAAAACGGCGACCATATGATCGCGGGCAATAAGATCGCGGCGACCATGTGATCGTGGGCAATGAGATCGCGGTCGCGGCGTACATATGATCGCGGACGAAACTTACCGCCATTGATAGTATCTAATACATGGCGACGAATACCCGAACCAAAACTTAAATTACGCTTGTCGAATCCGCCGTTCGCCGGCAATCGATGCACAATGCTCGGGCATAGGGCGACCGCGGGTGAGAACGAGAGATCTATTCCGAGGCTGCGTTTTCGAACGCCGTGACGGATCGCGGCCGCACGGGCCAAAAAAAGACGCGCCGTGCGCCCCTCTACACGCCTGTGGTCGAATCATCTCGATCCAACCGGCCGTTCGCCGGTAATCGCCTTGTGAACGATGCACCGTTCGGGTATAGGGAAAACACGGCTAGGCCGAAAACAGCAATCTTGTCCGAGCCCGCGTTTCCGAACGCCGCAATGGAACGCGACCGCATTGGCAATAAAAGACGCGCATCGTTCTCCTCTATCCGCCCGTGGTCGAATCAGCCAGAACCGACCAGCCGTTCTCCTGCAAAGTTCTCCCGAATGTCTCTTATGGGCGCCGCCGTGTTATACGATTTGCAGCGATGGTCGGAGAACGGCGGTTCGAATCCCGGCCGAACCCAAATACGAATACTCGTTTCGTCGGTGTGCATCCACCGGTGCCACCTCCGTCTCGATCCGAATCGCCGTTCGCAGGCAATTGCCGGTGAAAGTATGCAAATCTCGGGTATAGGGAAAACACTACTAGGCCGAAAAATGATATCTTGTCCGAGCCCCCATTTCCGAACGCCGCGACCGAACGCAGCCGCACGGATGTTAAAAGACGCGGATCGTGCCCCTCTACACCCGTGTGGTCGAATCAGCCCGATCCGACCGGCCGTTCTCGTGCAAAGTTCACCCGAGTGTCTCTTATGGGCACCACCGTGTTCAACGATATGCAGCGATGGTCGTAGAACGGTGGTTCGAATTCCGGTCAAACCCGGTACACGAATGCGTGTTTCGTCGATGTGCATCCAACGGTGCCACCCTCGTTTCGATCCGACCCGCCGTTTACCGGCAATCGCCGCCTGAATGATGCACAATGCTCGGGCGACCACGGGTGAGAACGAGCGATCATAATTGGTCGCCGCGATCTTTTGCCCGCGATCATATGTACGCCGCGATCTTATTGCCCGCGATCATATGGTCGCCGCGATCTTATTGCCCGCGATCTTTTTGCCCGCAATCATATGGTCGCCGCGATCTTATTGCCCGCGATCTTTTTGCCCGCAATCATATGGTCGCCGCGATCTTATTGCCCGCGATCATATTGCCCGCGATCATATGGTCGCCGCGATCTTATTGCCCGCGATCTTATCACCCGCGATCATATGTACTCCGCGATCTTATTGCCCGCGATCATATGGTCGCCGCGATCTTATTGCCCGCGATCTTTTTGCCCGCGATCATATGGTCGCCGCGATCTTATTGCTCGCGATCATATAGTCGCCGCGATCTTATTGCCCGCGATCATATGGTCGTCGCGATCCTATTGCCCTCGATCTTTTTGTCCGCGATCATTTGGTCGCCGCGATCTTATGCCCGCGATCTTTTTGCCCGCGATCTTTTTGTCCGCGATCATTTGGTCACCGCGATCTTATTGCCCGCGATCATATGGTCGCCGCGATCTTATTGCCCGCGATCTTTTGTCCGCGATCATTTGGTCGCCGCGATCTTTTTGCCCGCGATCATATGGTCGCCGCGATCTTATTGCCCGCGATCATTTGGTCGCTGCGATCTTATTGCCCGCGATCATATGGTCGCCGCGCTCTTATTGCCCGCGATCATATGGTCGCCGCGCTCTTTTGACCGCGGTCATTTTGTCCGCGGTTATTTGGTCTCCGCGATATTATGTACCCGCGATGTTATGTCTCTCGCGGTATTATTGCCGCGACCTTATTGCCGCGATATTTTGGTCGTCGACATTATTGAGTCGGTCATTTTACCGTGAGCCAAGTGTAAGTACTAAGGATGTAAGGGTAAGTATGTAAGTATGTTCTCTTTCTCTCTCTCTCTCTCTCTCTCTCTCTCACACAGATCTAGTATGTAGTTGGTTATCAAAAATGAACAAACAACACTATGCTTCTTCCAGGTGTAGGCCTACATTCAATAGTGGGCTGTTTGTGAATTCACTAAATCTACGACAGTCGTAACGAAGACAACAAAGTGGAATGGAGTCCGGGAATTTCCAATAAGGGTCGATCGTTTCTAGAGGTGGGCGAAGAAGGCGGCGATCGGCACCCATTCGTCACGGTCTATCAATAATAATATTCTTTCAAATAAATCAAATTTACTCACATTACTGGATGGAGTAAATGCTGTCATTTGAATAATTATTTTCGAAAGATTGATCAATTTAGCGTTTAAATTAATTTTACTCACATTACTGGATGGAGTAAATGTTCTTTTTCAAATAATTATTTTCGAATGGTGGATCAATTAGCGATTATTCGCTTGGAACAGCCATTTAGCAAAATCAGCCCGCCCCCTTACCCTGGAAATTTCGTGTGGTTCCCAAAACCCGTACAGAATCGGATAATGAACGGGAAATTTCTCGAGACCTAAAGTCACATGTTATTATAGGATTATGAACTGTATTGCGAATGCAGCATCATTTTAATTATTCAAGTGCCATTTATGTAGTTACATAACCACTGAGCGCCTTATCCCCTGTTCACCTACGTCTACGTGAACTGTGAAGTGATAACGTATTGCAGTGCGAGCCATCAGTCGTTCGAGGGCAGTTCGAGCAGCGTGCGTTCCTCCCCACACCACACTGCGCTGTCACCTTGACCGAACCTAACTGGATTACCGTTGTCGTTTTTACCAACCAAGTGAAATGGCTCCAAGAACGCACACTGGGCCGAAAGGGTGCCAACCTCCGGTAGATGTTTTGACAAGTAGACTGTCCTTGAACAATGACAGCGAAGGACGATCTTCTTCTTCTACTTGTTGGCGTTCACTCGTTGGAGCTTTCCTCATCCAAGTAAGTCAATTATTGCCATTTATTTCACATCCAGATTATCGCCTGAATTGTAGACTTTGTGAATTTTGGCGCGTAACTTGAACTTGGCTCATATTGCATTACTTGTGCAATATGCATTTTGAAGGATGTACATGATTTTCAATTGAATTTTGAAACACAATCTGAATTATATCTAAATATGTTCCCAAAAATATTAAGAAGAATGTTGTTCTAATTAGATGAGCAATCCTACTCTTACGGAGCTGTCTGTGTTGTTTTTTGTTTGTTTGTTTTTAAGCACTGCATAGGTCGCACCGTTTGCATGATTCAATATGAAACTTTATCTGAACTTTATCTTTATCCAACGTTATTGGAACTATATTGTTTTGGGGTTAAATAGGTTAGACCATTTTTGAGAAGCACCATCACAACGTTTCAAAAAACTCCATGAGATTAGGCTGGGCGCGTGAAATTTTGAAAAATGAAATCTCTCTAAAAACAATCCTACCGTATTTTCACTGACTATGAACACATGGAAGATAAACGCCATTAAAGATATTGTATTTAAATCGGACATGTCGTTTTGAAGAAAATAATAATAAATATATTTCATTCATCAAACAGATAGAAATAGTGGAACCATGTTGCCGAGATTCACGGCTCTCTGCACTCTTAAGTTGCCGAATGAAATAAATTTTGTCGGCCTATGAGTCAAGGTGTGCCAAGTTTTCGATTATACTTCATATAAACATCTCGCTCATCTTACAACGTATAATATGCTGCGTTTGCATGTACTAGGGAACGCCACATAATTATGAATGAAGTAGGCATATGTGAAATGTAATGGACAGCATGCACCTTGAGTTCGAAACAATATGTCACTGCTTTTCTGTTTTATTCATTACCAACTCCAATTGTTCTATAGTTCAATTGAATATACTTGTAGCTTGACTTCTCGATGAGTTTCTTGATAGTTTTGATTGATGTAGAAAATGGCATTATGATTTGTTATCTTCGAAAGGGCTCATCCGATTTCTGTGAAACAACGGAATAATATGTATCATTATTGTAAAGAAATTCCGTTCAAATTTGAATTCAGTCGAAGGAAATCTTTCGTCCAAATCTCCTATCCTGGTTATTCTTATGGGTTTTCAAAAACTTCGGGATGAGTTTTTCCCGAAGTGGTTGAACCGATTGCTCCTCAACTACACATGTATCGGATTCGATGAGGACAACAAGTCTTGCGTATGCCAACTTTGCCAAGCTTATAGGCCTACACTGCATCTGCAGTCTCGTTCGACATGTGGAGCGCAAACGGAAAAACAGACGTTTTTTCGAATACAGTCGACAAATATGATTTTCGAAGAATCGGGATTTCGATTGGTCGATTGGTCGAATCAGGATTTCGATTAATCGCGACAAATTGTACTCAAGTCAAGGTTAAGGTTGCAAAGCAGTCGACAAATCGGGACAGGATTCCAATGAATCAGGATGATCAGATCGGGATGAATCGGGAAAACCTGATAAAATCGCGAAATGATCCAAATATTTGTTTCGGACGCATATAAAACAATTTGCGATTTTTAAACACTTTCTGTACTATTTCATGAAGCTGTATTCCATACTTTTGCCGCCCCGGTGGCTAAAGCCCGGTTTTATGACCTCCCGCTATCTTTTTAAGTACCAACCTAACTTTAGCAGGTGTCTTGTGACAACCATATAGCAGTTAACTGGCCACCTACAGGAGGTTTTAGAAGGCCGGATTTAGGAGGCAGTATAACCAGCTTCTAGAGAGCTAAAGGGAAGACTTAACCTAAAAATTGTTCAGAGATTTGACCGACGACAGTGATTCAGATGATGAGATTATTAGATGAGCGTTAGCGAAGATTTCCACTCAACTCTTACGGAGCTTTGTCTGTCTGTTTTTTGGTCTTGTTTTGTTTGTTTGTTTGTAAGCGCTGCACAGTTAGCAGGGTTTGACCGATCGACATGAAACTTTTTTTTATACGCAAACTTATCCAATTTCGAACCCTATAGATTTTGGGTCAAAGTGGTTGGACCATTTTTCTGCAACGTCCTTCAAAGTTTCTAAAAACCCCATAAGATTAGGCTGGGTGGAATAAATTGAAAAATAAAATCTCATCAATATAATTCAAATTTTCCTTAAATGTAAACACGGAAATAATATACATTATCAAAAATTTGTATGCAACTCGGACCAGCCATTTCGGAGAAAATAATGTAATACATGTATATTATTCATCGAATGAATAGCAGGGACCCGAACCAAAATTAATAAAGGTTCCGGTTCTGGTTCCGGTTCTACGTTTTGAAAGGTTCCGGTTCTGGTTCCGGTCCATAGTGGGAATAAGGGTTCCGGTTCCACTTGCTAAATATTTTCATATTTTTTTTCCTTTGCTTGTAGTTGTTCTACTTTTGGTGGTCTTTTGGTTTTTTGGGGGGGTATTTTTGGTGCGTTTTCGGAACAATCCCGTGAAAAGGATGTTTAATGTGTGGAAAAAAAATATAACTAAAAAGTTATGAACAAAATGAGTAAATAATAAGTTTGAATGAGGTATTGACAACCTCTATGGAACCGAAAAGAACCCAAGATTTTTAGGGGTTCCGGTTCCGGTTCTTGAAAATCAATAATAAAGGTTCCGGTTCTGGTTCCGGTTCCCCCAAAATACGTTTTTTTTTAAGGTTCCGGTTCCGGTTCAGGTTCCGGTTCGGGTCCCTGATGAATAGAAATAATAGCAGAAAAATGTTGCATTGTTAATTCACGGCTCTCTAGATTCGTTGACATCGAATAAATTTAATTTTATATGATCAAGGTATGTAGAGTTTTAGATTTTACTCTCTAGATATCTCGCTTATCACACAACGCACATTCTGCGTTTGCCTAGTTAATAGTTATGCATGTTGATACATTAGGACAAGAAGACCTAAAAGAGTGAGAGATAGGGTCAATCGTTTCATAGAGTGGGACGACGAGGATTTTTTGTAAGATTTCGTCTTAGAAAGCCTACGGTGGAATTTCTTCACTTGTTTTCATTATGTGCGCATATTTTTTTACTCTATTAATTATTTTGTGGCAGTCGTCGGAAGAATAGTTTGCACTTCGGTCTCTCTTCGCAGCCATTTTAATGATTTGTGATGGTTTGGTGGAGGCGGAGCGAAGGATGACGATGTAAATATATCTAATATCTACCTAAATATATCGAAGGTCGACGAAATGTGTTGCCAACCGTATCCATCGGTAGCAAACAAAATGTAAGCCATCCACCTAACTAGTGGGAGGCTAGATGTCAGTCATAAGACGGATTCTCAGTTTAGGTGGTCTCTAACTTTAACTATCTACTTAGCTAGAGACTGGTTTTAGCGGGAGGTCATAAAACCGGGCCTGTCAATTATCGCTAGCGGTAGTAACTGAGGTCACCGTTGGGCGTGGGTTCGAGTCCCGCATAAGCATGGATTTTTGTAAATGTCTTTTCACCTGTCATCACTTCATCGTTTCATCATCATCCGCTCATTCGTACCCTCGTATAACCTAGCTGGTGGTGGGGTCGTTAAGCAACATAGAAAGAAAAAAAAAAAAAAACTTTTATACTGAATTGTGTCCCAGCAATTCTCTCTATTGATTCCAGTAGATTTCAACCAAACAGTTATTCGTACCAAGACTGAAAAAATCGAAAAATTCAAAATAATAGTTCCATGCACCTACATTGACAATATATTGCAAAATAAAGCAAATTGATTCATATAGAAACCTCTTTTCTACTATGTATCATGAAGCTATAATTCAAATTTTCGTATTAGGCCTACATGAAAATAGTTTCATTAATTTTCAACTACTTGTACATACTCTTGTACGAAGAGATAATAGGGCCTATATCAAAATTGTAATTCCAAAGGAACGTAATTTGATAAACATCAAATTAATGACATATCACACTTGACTAGATTAGAGTTGCTATTTTCAGTATGAGTTCCATGAAGAGAGTGTTCTATGAGAGTGAGAGTTCTGAGAGAGTGTTATCAGTTTCTGTGCCTATTACTTGGCCTACCTTGGTTCGGTGAGCGGCAGAAAGTTCAGAACATGTTCTTGATACACGCGTGCTATTGACAGCAGTAGGACATGATCCAGCACAACCGATCCAGTAGAAATTTGTTTTCATTAGACGAGCTTTAGCGAGGATTCAAGTTGACATACTGAAAAAATTGGTGTTCTTTTTATGTTTTTTTAGTTTTTTGTCGGCTTTCCACAGTTCAAACGGCTACAGTTATCATCTTCAAACTTTTTTTCAATATGGTTCCTCAACTAACTTAGTTCTGTATAGTTTTGTGGCATTATCGGGTGGTAACTTTTTTTTTATGAATTTTTGAAATTTCAAAAATACCCATTAGAATAACACAGCGAAAAAAAAAAGAAAATATTTTTATTTTCCAAAGAAATGAAATTTTGCGTGAAGTTGAATTACATTTTGATACACATTTCTAAAAAGTTTCAGCTTGATCGGGTCGACCATTTTGAAGAAAAAACATAAAATGTGCTAAATTGGTACCACTCGAAGCAGTTTTACCCATTTTCACCCATACTATTACTATCCGCTCGTCTAACAACGCATATATGGCGTTTTCCTAGTATGTTATAACCTTGCTATCCGAATACTAGATCTACTCCAAACAGTGCGGATCAGTCCGGCCATCAAACGAGGCGTTGCCAGACGCAATTTTCTACTTGAGGAAAGTGACTTATCGATACAGACAGAACTGGAAGTCGATGTGCACGGAAGGGAGAGGGGGAAGGGGGTAGGGAGAGTTTCCCAATTTTCCAGCCAGGGCTCTTCAAAACGGTCTGATTGTTGTCGTTTCACGTCTTTCAAGAATAGGAAGTAATCTGATTAGGTTATGTGAAAATGAGACAGATTAGCGTATCGAAACGCTCAGGTTACAGTAATACAACACATTGCACTGCCATTGATCACAGTTAGTTCAATAAAAGCTAAGCGGAATAATAGCTAATTATTCCCGTGACTAGTTGAGAAACTAGAAACCTTGGCATAATCGTCATGTATTGTATAGAAGCTTTCGTCACGTTTGTTCACTATATATACACACACACATTTATATATACACTGGCGTCGGACCCGGAGGGGGGGGGGGGGGGGGCAGGGTCAAGAAAAAGGTCTTGCAAGACACAATTTGAAAAGACGAGAGTAGAAAAGACGAAAAAAAGAAGGAAGAGCTAAGGAGAGAAAGAAAAAAAAGAAAGAGAAGGAAGGAAAGACGTACATAGATAGATAAAATCGTACATAGATTCATATTTCACATTGCATAGAAAATCAAATATAAGATGGGCACATTTAGTAATAATAATAATAATAATAAGTCTTTATTTCTTCAAAACACAACACAGTTATACATTTGTTTACATAGAGCGAGGTTTGGTGGGATGCCGCTCTTCCAACTAACCATGTTTACATAAGATCGAGAACAATAAGAATAGGTATACTAAAATGAGAATATAATACATAGAATTTTCATTTAATAACAAAGATAGTGAAGCTATAAATTTAAATAACTGACAACTAAAATGAAAATAATTAAAAACAACTACAAATGTCGTTTCCTAACAAATATATGAAGAATATTAGTGGACAAATATTGCATTGTTAAATTCACGGCCTCCTAGATCCATTGCCATCGGATAAAGTTCATTTTATATGACCAAGGTGAGAGTTTCGCTCATCTTACAACGCACATTCCACGTTCGCCGAGTCCTAGTCATAATTATTATTGTTATTGTAGCTCTATCTGGTTGTCATCTTGTCTTGTTGCGTCTGCTAGGTGACTGTGTCGAGTCTGCTGTCAACATACGGCGTCCTATTCACGGCCTTGGAGTCGACTCACCTGGCTCTTGGCAAGATGATGTTTCTCATTGCATCCGCGCATGCCACTGCTTCATCGTTGCAGGTACGACTCAGGCCTATGTACCAAACTTTATACATATAGTATGGTTCAATTGGTAATCGGTAAATAAAAGTGCATATAATGATAACTATTCATACCAATACCACACTTTCAACCACTTTCAACCACACTTCAAACAAACTTTCTATATAGTATGATTCAATTGGTAATCGGTAAATAAAAGTACATATAATGATAACTATTCAAACCTCATTTTGGAAACTCGACTTGACCTGTTTATGTACCTGTTTATTCTGGGTTATAAATATACCGTGATGAAAAGTTAAAAACTTAAATTCAAACAAACAGGGAAGTTAGATTTTTCCGAGTGTCTATACTGACCAGCCTAAATTCCTGAACCATTATGAATGTGATCACGAGGTACGTGATCAAGTAAATGTGTGTGGCAATATGTTATTTTGAATTGATTCAATGAACTATCCAATTCACCCAATAATATCCCGTTTGGTGTCAGTAACATTAAACATCCTTCTATGATGTTTCACTAAATTTACTGCACCAATTATATGATTTCTTGGATGAACCTCTCTTCTCTTGCTTTCTTGGGACAGATCAAAAAAAGGTCAATATTAATAACCTATAGCTTTGATTGAGTTGTTGAAATGTAGATTGTATCCAATAGACTTTTCATAGTGAATATTGCATCGAGATCTAACGTTGATTCGTTCATATATATATATAGGAATAAAACGTAATGAATGAACGATTTGCAAGTATGAATCAAATCGAAGTTTTTATTTGACTTTCTCATATTGTTACGCTGCTCCACATTCTAAATGGATAAACCAAAGAAATGTTTCAAACGCATTATTATATTTTCATCTCATTATACAACATTCAGATTCATGAAAATAGGAGCAAATGAAAATAATAGTAGGATGAAAATCATCATTTGTGATTTTAAAAGAATTTGACCAACACATTTTGATGGTGGTGAAATATTCTGAGATGAGCTGCGTGAAACAAACTATCGACTCATTTATTTCAGAAAACAATTCTAGTCTTCAAATTGATATGTTAGAAGAGTGATTCAAATGTTCAATTTATTTCTTATTCGGTGATTTTTTATTTTCTTCATCAGAATAATCAAGATCCCTAAAAAACAAAACTTGAAAGCAGCAGAAGTCAATGACTGATCAAAAAGAAACCACATTATCAGCATGGCAGTTGTGATTGAAAAGTTGGGCAAAATATTACATGAAGATGTAAAACCTTACAATTATTTGCAATTTATATACGTTCTATGTGCATTATCTGAAACGACTGATTAGGGTGATTCTTGTATAATGTCGAGTAACTGTTAACGGAGAAAAATAGCTCAAAATCTATATGGAATTATACTTCTCGTTCCTCCAGATGAAATATTGAGTGAGTCAGCAAATATCGAGTTGGTTCTACGGGAAATCAGGTTTCAACTTGGAAATATTATGAACAAAATCGAGTATCGCACATGTGAAAAGCACGTGTAGGGGTAGTATGTAGTATGTCAACAATAATGCAATCAGCTGATAGCAGAAACTGGTCCAGAACCCTCTACTACACAAGAAATAAAAGTTGACTGAAGGACTTAGAAAGTCAATCCCACTTTTTGTGCAGTCAAGTGTATACATACTTTGACACTGAGAGCGCCGAATTTCTAGAAAAACACAAGAGAAATGATTCGATATCGTGATGGCACATGAAGTGATCATTATTACTGTCGGGAGCAATCGATATGGATCTGATCCCCTCATTCTTCTCAGAGAATAAAATGTCATAGTCTCGTTAACATTTTAATTTCTTCTGCGTGTTTTCAATTAGGACATACTGGAGTTAGATTTTGCATCCGTCAAGGTTTATGAAATGTTCAAACAATTTCCATATTATCGTTCTCGCTCTTTACAACAAGTGAACATCATATCTGTTGGTGGAGTTTGTAAGCACACACAAGTTCAAAGTCTCATTCATCCTAATTGAACACAATTCTGTTCACCTTTGTGTATGGGTAGTATCACCTTTCAGCTATGGTGAGCCTCTACCCTGATCATTCCCATGAACTGAATCAAACAGATATCTGTTTTATTTGGCCACGTGTCTTGAGGTGCATTCCGAACCTACGTTGGCCTTACTTGCAGACTTGCAGTATACAGTACTCGCCAGTAGATCCAGTATGCCTTCGAATTTACTGGACGTACTGGGCCAAATACCTCCAGTGTTTCCAGTAAGCAGAATTCACTGGCGCGGAGGGTTTCGGAACGCTCAGTAAATTACTCGGAGTAGGTTTCGGAATGCATCCAGTACACTGGCAGTAGATTCTGGAGGTTTCGGAACGCAGCCATAGAAGTAGCTGTCGGCTGTCCAAGTGAGCGTGACATTTAACTGTGCTTGCTCCAGATGCCTGGTTTCGAAAGAAACAACCTGATGAATACTCTTCTTCTCGTCTCCACTCTTCATGTGCGCTTGTCATAATCATCGCGGCCTTCTTGATGAACTGCGCTGTCAACACGGTTCTCGTGCAAATACTGGGCTTCGGGCTGGCTTCAGGTAGGCCTACAACAGCTGTAGATTTCAGGGTTCACTTTCAGACCGCATCGTGAACAAATGATGTTTCTAGGAAAATCACAACAGTAGAAATTACCGGTAGTCACACATCAGTGGCATTCAGTAATCAAGTAGTACAACATGCAAACATGTTTGTTTTACATTCGTAATAATGATTGACTAAACATTAAGTGTAATGCAAAAAATCGAGGAGTAGACCTATAATTTTTTCTCAAAATGAAAATATTTATTCCAAATATATTACATTTCAAATTTCATAAATAATACATTCACTACACTTTTTAAAATGATAGAACAAATGAGTTTAGAGTTTTCATAGATAAGCACAGTCTGTATACGTTGCATTACAATTTGTAATGAAGGAATAATGAATGACAACCTACATCTTCAAGTGTGGTGATGGATGAATTGAAACATTTTGTTGATGGTATATCGTTCAGCATTTATTCAAAACGATGAAAAACATCCCCATTTTATAATAGAACTGAAAGTCAAAAAAGTCCTTTGTCACGGTCCTGACTGTAGGCCTTGGTTATAGTCAGCCGCTGGGGTGGCTTGGTTATAATGATGGGTTGTAGGAAGGGCGCCACGTCACGTTATTTTCAGGTATAATAAAATTAATAATTAAAGCTGATAATTAGCCGCAATAACGGAAGACTATATTCTTGTTATAAATAAAGATGAACAATTCACAATACCACTTGCGTATCATAGAGAATGAAACCACAAAAATAGAAGCCCGTCGTTCGCTACTGGGCCGACCACGTTGTTCCCTCGCCGTCGTTCTGACGTCTCGCGGTCGGCTGGTGACGTAGGCCAGACCTCATCCACACCTTACTGGTATACAATTGACATAACAGTATTTTCAAAATTAGAAACACTCCCAAAAAATGTTCTAATTTTTTTCCACAAAACCCTTGAAAATTTTCAAAACAAAATTCTTTCAATTTTCCACGAAAGTTGAATTTGAACCTACCATTTTTTTTCTCCTTTCAAATCAATATCAACAAAAATATTTTACTCCAAACATTGAAATGAAGAATAAAATGTGAACAAAATGCTGGTCTGAGCTCAGGTTTGAGTGAATTAAACATTGTTTCACTATACCAGTGTACCTCTACTAGGGTGTTTATCTAGAAAGGGTAAAGAAGAGGAATAGTTACTTGATTGAAAATAAATTATTCAGCCCTGGAAGACAAGCAACTAAGCGGCATTTGCTCAGTATCGAATGTTATTTCACGCATAATCTAATTCAAATCCATTTTGACTACGGTCGAAAAACTTTGGGTCAGAATCCGGCAATCACTTCTCTCAGCATCCATGGTATTCGTTATGAGCAGCTTATGTTAAGGTTTTCGCTCTTTTCTTAACGGTAGACTCGAGATGAGATGAGTAGGTCGGTCGGTGAGGAATGTAGGTTAAGAGCATAACACGGTGAACAATGTTAATAATTGAATTGAGTTATATTAAATGAAAATAACAATACATATAAATGTTTACAGAGTATTTAAATGACATCAAGATTCGTAATAACTTAGCCTACTGATCGCCAGTTTTACGATCAGCAACGTTGAAGTAGATACTGCCAGTTTTACAGTTCACTTCTCCCCCCCCCCCACTCAGCCTTCCACCCCCACACATCCTGCCTCCCCGAGCCAAAAATTAGCGACAGGAAGTAGAACTACATGTTTAGAAATATGAAAAATGGTGGCACGAGAAAGTATTGAAAAAGACATGATTACACTTGTGTATATTATCAATTCAAATCCTGGTAGAGCTTTGGTGGGGGCAATGGGAATATGATATTCAAAAATACTTGGCTTTTACACTTCAAAAATGCTTGTCTAATCAAGTGAAATTTAAAGCTGGTCTAGAGTAGCATACTCAGACGACTTGAATATTTTCCAGGTGTATGTTGTAGCCGCATATTGACTGACACCAAGATTCTTCTGAATCACATCTATCCCACTCACGAAGGGTACGTGGTGACCTTCAGTAACGTTGGAGCCGCGATTGGAAACACAGCAATGCCCGTCTTGATGTACACTCTGGTCTTTCATTATGGATACAATGGGGCTGTGTTTGCATACATTGTAGTTCTGGTACAAGGCCTTGTTGGCATTCTCTGCCTCTTCTCCAAGAGTGTACAAGTTAATGCCAATACCAGAGGAGCGTACTCGTTCATTGGTGAACCCAAGTCCAAACATACATTTGGATGGAGGTAAGCTGGCTGTTTATACTTCAGAAACTCTTTCACAAATGAACAGAAAGAAAAGTTGTACATTTTGAGTCCACGATCACCATCAAGATTTTAAACTGGTATAAGCGACAGCCTAGTTTCCAATTATATCTTACAGAATAATTGATCGATTTGTAAGTAGGAAAATATGATGCTGGGCTGGCCGGACCGTACTTTACAGAAGGGTTACACTCAATATTTCCTCCTGATTAATCTATAATATTCGTCACAGAATTACTATTCCATGCGATTAAACCTGTACAATTTCTCTTTGGCTTGAAAGTTTGATAATTCTCAAATTTACAGCCAGGCCAAATGGGTGTATTTCCCTCAACTCCCTCCCCCCCCCCCCCCCACCCTCCTCGTGGGTCACCTGCTAATGATATTATAATGTAGAAGATATTATGTTCTGTTGGCCTTATCACTGTTGGATGATGTGGCCATGAAAAGCATGCAGGGGAGTCATTTTCATGGCTACATCAGTAATACTAAACTAAATGGTAGTTAGTACCAGTGGTTAATTTGTGGCTAAGCCCACGTAAGACCGGCTTAGCCACCTTTTTCTAGTTCTGACGTCATGTAAGATCCATTTTTAACAAAGTAAAATTAAAATATTTTAAAACACCTATTTTCTATAATACAGAAGAATGGTCAGCTTTGTGACCACAATCTATAGCTAATTGAGTTTACATACCAAACAAAAAGTGGTTAAAGTTGAAGCTTGGGAATCGCACCCTGCCCGCCCACCCGCCCGAGCTAACCAGACACTTCTGGTTATAAGAATATTCGAACAATATCGTTTTGAGGGCCCTGTTAACTTCCTGTCCTGACCAGCTCGTTTCTTATCAGGCGTTTCTTGCACTCCAATCATTCTGTCTAGATCATCTGATATCACATGAATTATATATCCAGCTAATATGTGTTCTAACAGTTCGTTCAACTCACACACGTCATAATTGTAGTAATATTAACAAACTTGATAATATTGGTCTATGGGGAGTAGAGAGTGAATTATTGTGAAGCATTTTAATATGTCTTAAACTATGTAATTTCAATACATGATATTATTTCCAGTTTGAATCCTATGTTGTTCCCAAAACCAGTTGTGAAAGAATCGGAACATCTAACTGGGCGTGCGTTGGTCTTCGCTCAAAGACCACCAGGTTGCGTTGAAATCATGACCAAAATATGCGAGGAAAATGAGGACGAGAACAGTAATGAAAAGAATGAAGGGAAAGTGGAAAAGTTGTCAGCGAACGCCAAGAAAGAAATGTCGCGCTTCTGGTACATCAGCCGCTGGAACTTGTCCCGTGAGCCAGAAGGATCGCTGGACGTCGTTAAACGAGGTAACAACACACGGAAGGAAATGAGAACGTCATATTCACAAAACAGGTCCATGACAGAGCAAGCGTGTACCTTATTAATGAAAACTTACATGGTATTACATCATTGCAAGAAAATGATGAGAAAAATAATGAAAAGCAAGTTTGTGTTGATGCTGTAAACTTGAACCACATGGAGGAAATGGAGGAAATAGAGGAAATGGAGGAAAGTGATGACGGAGAGAGGGACGATGAATCTGAGAATGATGCTGAAGTTATCATCGATTTCCGAGGTGGACAAGCAACATCAAAAAAAACAGCAGATGATTCGTCTATAGCGTCTGCTGTCTATTCGCTTTTTCTTTACGCTATAATCAATCCATTCGTTGAATCAGTTCATACTCCCCAATTCTATCCGATGATTTTACTGAAAACAACTGCAAAATTATCTCCAATGGTATTTGGATGTTTGGTTCCGCCACTGTCAATCTACCATGTACCACTGTGTAGTCTGGAGTCCGCAGCGTTCAGTGTGTCTGTGGCTGGATTGGCTTGGCTCAGTGTTCTTGTGCTCACGCCGTGGTGTAGAAGCTCGACATCGCACGCTCACCGATACCTGTTCGCTGCCGGCTGCGCTATGGAAGCAATTGGCTTTTATTGTAAGTATTCATATTCACTTTTATTGGAGCAATGGTTTAAACCTGCTGGCAGTGATAGAACCACAACAAGTTTCCAATTGGAAAATGTAAAATGCTCATAACTATAGGAAGATATGTGCAAGAAGACACCAACAAATTGATCAAATATTACGTATAGCTGTAGTAAAACTACATCTGCACACTACATCTATTAGGCGTTTACTTGAACCAAACAACAAAAAAAATGTCCACTCAAACTGGATAACAAATGTTTCAATTATTCTCAGATTACCATAATAATGATAAATAATAATTATAATAATACTCCCAAGGCAGCATGGACGCATTAGCAAATATTATCTCCTTCTAATCAAGTTGGCCGCTTGAGAGTGATCAACATGAACATGTGGAAAATGTCACTTTTGCATGGTTTTGATCCAAATGTTATTCAAATCACTCAGCAATGTAATATTCATCCAAGTTCTATTTCATGCATCTCAAATAGATGGATTTGCTTTTTTGAGACAGAGTAAGATGTTCAAAAGACGTACTTTGTTGAGATAATTTGTTGAAGTGGGTCCACTTGATGAGCTGACAGCCGGACGGTTTATTGACACAATAAACGCCACCCACGCTCCTAGATCAAATCACTCACCAATTCATTGGAGATGAGCCATCGAGGATTGCCAAGTAAACTAGCAACGTAGTCTCATAGTCTTTTCACTAATTTCCCGAGACAAGCAGGCCAAGTAGGGAAGAAAACTTTCATCACGAATCACGATGATATCATTAGGATATGCTACGAACATTATTCTAGTATATTTCCTTTAGTCCCAAGGGTACGCACTACGCAGACAGTGTACACGTACGGTATTCAATTCATTGCAATTCTGTATAAAAATGATAGGTGAAAGAAGTATGCCAACGCTAATGCAATACATTTTAATCTCATCATCGTGTGTGAATTGTCATATTCTCATCATTGATAGGCAGGGTCATTTATAACCAAAATCCAGGAGGTGATATTTTCACACTACGACATGACTAGTCTTGCATGGACCCCAAGTAATTACGTTACAGGTATTGATTCACAAGTTGAGTGAAACCTTTGGGTGGATTGCAAGAACGAAGTTTAACCCCGGTCCACTTTAGACGCCGTCTAAGTACAAAATAGCATTGGAGAGGCGATGTTATTTTGTACTTAAACGGCGTCTAAAGTAGGCCGGGGTTTGAACTTCGTTCTTGCAATCCACCCTTTGACTAGGAGAGGAAAATAAAATGATTGATTTTTGTACATGTTCCAGTGCTTGCAACCGTGGGGTCTCGCGATCAGTTGACGCTAGGTAGTGCTTTGTACGGCATCGGATATGGAATGAATACCATTAGTGGGTCCCAACTCACTCAAGGGCCAACAACAAATCATCAACTGCTAATTAAGGTGAAAAATGCGCTGGGTACACCACACTTGTTTTCTCAGTGTTTTTATGTGAGTATCATAGCAACAGTATTACAGTACTTTTTTTTTAGGTGAGATTGCCCTTGTGGTGCCCGTCCAAACGATTCTTTCATACATAGCTTTTTTGGGGAACAATGATTTTGTATCAAGCTTCAATGTTATTAAAAGAAAGAAAGAGAATAAAAAAAACTTACTTTTCAAATATGTATACTTTATATACCGGTACATATCTAATGATCAAGATATTGTCATATACACACAATGTTTTGCATTCAAGTCTTTGCTAGACTTGAATGCACATAATTGTTAGCATGGAATTTAAAACCACTTGGAATGTGTTTTCTCCATTATAAAGTAAAGAGTTGTGTGGGATTTGAAATCTGCATTGCATAACAAACTACGATCTATGTGAGAGGGTGAAACTCTTGACAAAGTTTGGTAATTGACGTAGTAGTCGTACGTGGGTTATGGAACTCCTAGTGCACTCATAATTTGTGTTTCTATTAAATCCACCCATGTTGAACGTGATAACTAATCATACTTGTGTTTCAATAGTGTTAGTGACACATTTAGAAGTCATAGTTACGTGATATTTATACGCATCCTTGCTCTCAATTCAGCTTATATAAGCGTGAATGAATAAGTGGTGAGGGTGAGCAATGAAAATCTTCGCCATGGTTTGAGAGGTGCCCTGAAACCATCAGCAAATTGAGGAAAAGCTCCAGGATGGAGATGCTGGAAGCAATACCAGTATCTATTGCACACCTTTATACTTGACACACAGTGCTACTTGGAAATAAAAAAAGTTCAATTTGATTAACACAATCAATCTTATATATAAAAAGCTCGTGTCACATGTTAGAGGATGAACTCCTCCGAAACGGCTCGACCGAGTGTCGTGAAATTCCTCACGCACATTCGACAGGGCTGGTAGAAGGTCCTTAAGTATACGAGATCTTCCGCCAAGCTTTCTCCTATGAGCAATATCCAAAAAATTGGCACTTCAAGGACAACACCAGTAATGGCGTTGTTCAATGACATTGACGGCGTTACTCAATGTCCGCTGCGCTCGGCAACATTTGCGGCGCTACACGCTAGATAGCGCACCATCCGCCTTCCGGCACCTTATTTTTACATTAACAACCAACATTCACCACAAATCACTTCGATGGCAGAACAACGTTTGCCGAGTCAGCTAGTTATTTAATGAATTTCTCGAAATCTAGTACTAGCCCTATTCATTTTCACATTTGTATATTCATGGAACAAAAATGGTAGTACATGTTACTTAATTTGTCAAAATACAGCTCAGTTTGAAAGTGAAGTCAACTATTGAAGTATAAGTAATAAGTAAAGTAGGCCAATTACAGTTACAGGTTAGATTCAAGGTTTTTGTGAACCGACTAAGGACACACGTCTTGGATGGGAAAGTTCATTAGAAATGCTTTAAATGATTCACTTAGTTTGTGATCTTTGAGTTTTTATGATGTTTGCTCATGAAATGCATTTTATACAATTCAGAATTACAAAATAAAATGAAAGATATTTGAAATGATCGTGAGCATCAAACGTGGATGTACAACGATCGAGGAGGTGCGACATCATCTCAAAGTTTCTAAGAACCCCAAAAGATTAGGCTGAGCAGAAAAAAATGAAAAATAAAATCTCACCAATATACTTCATATTTTCCTCGAATGCAAACATGGAAATGATACACATAATTGAAAATTTGTATGCAATTCGGACAAGCCGTTTCGAAGAGAATAATGTAGCCATGTAATAATGTAGACATGTTCTTTATTTCTCGAATAGATAGAAATAGGCAAGAAACAGAACGACGGATGCTGCTCATTGGTATCTAGACCTAGGTATCTAGGTATCTAGCTAGGTATCTAGACCAGAGTAGTGTGCCATCCACGGCTAATGGGGGTTTCAATTTGTCCTCAGATCTAATCCTAGCAACGACGTACGGGCTTCGCCAATGTTTTCTTGCCGTGGCTGTGTTTCAAGTGGTGACTGCCCTTGCTTGGCTGATTCGACCTTTCGTTAGGACATGTGAGAACTGGCTGTGTTACACCACTGACAGTGACGTGGCGTCGGACACAAGCAACTGAACCAACTCTTTCAACAAGTGTTGTCCTAAAAGTGCCACAAAGCCATCACATATTCTACAGCCATTTCACAACAGCTAGTGCCTTTGTACTGCTCATTTCATAGCAAATTCCAAACGTGACAAGGTGTATAGAAAACTAGGTCCCAATGACAGAGCCGAGTGAGTATTTGAGCTTGTTGGCTCATTATCTCATTATATTATCAATTATTGTCATTATTACTGTACCATTATTATTTTCAATATTATTATTATTTTCATTATTATCAATATTTCCGTTATTATTCTATGAATTATTAAAATTACTATTATTATATTAGTATTACTATCATTAATTGTTATTGTTTACCATTCAGTTTATAATTATATACGTTGCAGTAACCAATTGTTTCACCCCTTCTCTGACCCTTCCCCCTCCCCCCCCCTTTATTTCCTAGTATCACGAATCGCCAATGTAGAATCGCCAGTCCTAGAATCACGAAATATTTCTTTTGGATACAGTTGTTGGATCTGAAAAGATTCGTTGTTCCGACGTTCCGACAAGATAACACTTGTCATCTTCAGGGACCCGTGTTGGTCAGCTGGCTGCGTGAAACCGAATGGCGTGAGCTCGAAGTATCTCTTTGTCTGAGGCATTTAATGCACTCTTACATTTTCTTATCAGTTCCGGGCTTCTGCCCAATAGTCCACTACTGATTAATAGTCTTTCGGATTAGGTCTCAAGATTGACTTTTTGCTTATTTCCTCGACTTTTGCAGGCCATAGGGTAGACACACTCTTTGTGGCCACTCTCATATAAATGCAGTTAAAGCTAAGCTATCTTTAAACCAAATCAATCGAAATATATTTAAAAAAATACAGTAACACCAACTTTATAATGTAGGCCTAATTTTGGGCTTCTGGTTTTGCCTCCACAAAATAAATTCCAGGAAGGCTGTCTACCTGAACATGTGGCTTCTACCAGATTTGTTAGCGTGCACCCTAAGGACCAGTGGTAAGTTTCAAATTTGTTAAATGTATGCTATTGCTTCATTAACAATGTTTTTGTTTATTTCTGAAGTAATAATGTTTATTGAAGAGGGAGAAACATAAGTTGAGTGTGTTTTCAACCTAAAACATCAGATAATAGGGGTGGCCACAACTGGAATACAAGTATCAAGTTTTCCATTTGTAGCCGCAGGCATGGCTACAAATGGCTTTTTACATGCTACACCACTTGTGGCCACACATAATTAGGTTATTGTCTCCTTGGTTATTGAAAGTTACAATTCATATGTAATATACAACTCATAGGTTAATATTGTCTGTCACATGATACTGTAAATGAAGAACAATTATCCCAGACCTAGATGCAACTATTTGATTTTTTTTAAGAATCTGTATTAGCCTGTATTGAGAAACCATGGGAGTCGATTTAGCGAATGTCATTTTTTTTTTTTTTTTTTTTTTTTTTTTTTCTTTCACTTTCAAACGGAGTGAGGTATCGAAATTCTGAAACAAGGAACCACATGTTTCAATTCCTTCAAGACGGTGTAAGTAATAACTATTCAAGAGCAGTCACCCAATTGAACCTCGCCTGTTTTTGACTTGTAATGTTGCCTACTTACATGATGAAAGAGACTATTCTCTCAAATTGTCAGGCGTATGTACGCTTAAAAATACTGTACACATTTTTTAAGCGTATACGCCCGACAATTAGTACAGTTAGTACAATTAGTACTAAAGATAAATATTTATTACTTACATCATATTGATGGTATTGAAAATATCTATATTTCCCCGTTTTCAGAATTTCGATATCTCACACCGTTCGAAAGTTATCACCAAAAATTGATACTCGCTAAATCGACTCTCTTGGACTTTTAAATAATGGGTCCAAAGAAAGCTGTAACGAAGAAGGTTCCAACAAGAAAGTTATTCAACTACTCGCCAAGTAAAGTAGCTAAAGCTATCGTATCAATTCGAAATGGAATGCCCGTTAAAACGGCTAGTAAAAAAGCCTTCAATGTGCCTCGCACAACACTGCAAAATAAATTGTCTGGAAGAGCACCCGAGTCCTCCGGTCATGTAGGACCTTACGTTAGTTTTAAGCGAAGAATCGGAACGTTTGCTGGTCAACTGGATCATACAAACTGTCAAAATGAGGTTTGCCTCATTTTTTGTATAGTGGGTACATAACGCACTGTTGTGATAGCGCAGATCTAATGGCGTCGGATGGATGATTTATGAGATGAAGGTTCTTGGATGATGGAAAAGATGGTCAGAAGGAAGCGGTCATGGCCGACTTATTGTAGGAACCATCCCGCTATTAACCTTGAAGCGAAAGTCACAAGTAATCATATAAACCAGCAGTCATTTAATTGGTTCACAAAATATTTATTGAAAAACGTACAATGGGTCATATCTCCATGACGTTGCGATACAGACTAAAGTAATTCTCTGTCTCATCCCTAATGGTAAAGGCTAAATGCCTGAAGGGCAGAATACCTCAGCACAGCTGATAAGAGTTCAGGGTCGAAACTCGACCGGGATGAAACCTAGGAGGATTTAATATGATGTACTAATATTAAATCCTCCTAGGATGAAACACTATCATCGCAACATCCTCCCTCCCTTTGGGAGTGGGGGAAAGAAAACAAAAAACAGTACAAAAACCATCACGACAAACAAAATGGGATATACATAATAACACTAGCTCAAAAATAGATGACAAGTTAGTTTCTGGCGTAATACGGTTTGCACTGCGAAACGTGAACTTTCTTTCTGCCTCCCCTTATCACATTGATGCACTCGATATTGACAGGAGATGTTAGGCGGGTTACGCGCATGGGTCCGACCCAATTGGCACTGAATTTGCTGGTCACATTGCTTCACGCGGCACTGAGATTGTGTGCCTTCATCAAGATTAGGACCGACGGTAAACGCGTGGGGGGCGGCGATTTGTGTTATAGTGCCGTTCTGACCGTTGATGCGCTAGTCGGGTGGCGGCGACGGCGGCGTCGCGGACGTTTTTCTTCGTTCGGGCGTCGTCGGGGAGGGGTTTGCCGTGCAGCAAGACCTCAATCTTCCATGCATTACGCAATGGGTCTGATAATTGGCGAGAAAGAAATAATGTGGCAGGGGATTGTTGGGTAGTCTCGTGAATAGATGAATTAAACGCGTATGAAAGAAAAGGTAAAAACAAATCCCAGCGCGTATGATCTTCTTCTACATACATCGTCAAAGCATATTTTAAATTACGATTAACTCTTTCAACGGCATTTGCTTGGGGGTGATAGGCACTGGTTTTGACGTGATCGATTCCCCACGAATAACACATCTCTCTGAATTCACTTGAACGGAATATAGAAGCGTTGTCGGACACTAAGTGTTCTGGAGGGCCGTATTTCAAAAAGAGTTCGGATATGAGAACTTCGTTTGTTTTAGCGGCGGTCACTTTTTTTACGGGAAACATTTCTACCCATTTAGAAAAGGCGTCGATAGTGACTAATATATGCTGTTGGCCGCCTGAAGCTTTAGGCAGCGGACCAAAATAGTCTATGTACGGTCGTTCGTTACAGCCAGTTGCTGGGGTAGAGGCCATCATTCCCACGGGGCCGGTGTTGATGGGTTTGGTCCGTTGACATGTGGGACACGTTTTTTCGCATTGCAATATATCCCTACGCATGTTTGGCCAATAATACTCTCTCCTGATTTTACTAAAGGTTTTCATCTGGCCCCAGTGCCCGCCCATGGGGGAATCGTGGAAGAACTTGATAACTACGCCCTTTAGATTGGTAGGAACGACGACTTTGCGGCGCTCGTTTGGGTTAGACGTAAACATTAGCGTTTCCCCTGAGAGAGAGTAACCTGGATGGGGCAGGTTATCGAGGATGTCACGTTTGATCTCGGCCAGGACAGGATCCGCTACTTGTTCGTCAACTAGAGCATTGAGAAGGGTTGGGAACTGAAACAATGCATTTGCCTGGATAACGTTCGTAGATTCTGTTGAAATCTCTTCCTCCGTGAACATGCGGCTAAGACAGTCAGCTACTTTATTGTTTTCGCCTCTTACGTGTTTAAACGTGAATTTATAACGAGAAAGGCGCATAATCCACCTGGCTAATTTGTCAGCACGTTGGGGCGAGTTTACCAGCCACGAAAGGGCCGCATTGTCGGTCTCCAGAACAAATTCTCTAGACTCCAAGTACGAGTGGAATTTCTCGACTGCGAATATTGCTCCAAGGCATTCCAATTCGTATATACTGTATTTTCTCTCGGCGGGGTTGAGGGAGCGGCTCGCATAAGCGATGGGGACAAGTTCTCCACTTCGTGTTTGCTGAAGAACTGCGCCGAAGCCGGACAGACTTGCGTCGACGGAGACGGTGAAAACTTCGTCGAAATTAGGGAACTGTAACACAGGTGGGGACGAAAGAGCCGCCTTAAGACTGTTAAAGGCCTCCTGCTCAGGATCTCCCCATTGGAACGGAATATTTTTCCTTTTCAAGCGGTTAAGGGGAAGTGTGATGGAGGAGTAGTGATGGAGGAGTAGTTGGGGATGAACCGACCGTAAAAACTTGTCATTCCTAGGAAACGACTTAGTGCAGCGAGGTTAGCGGGGCGGGGCAAGTTTATTATTGGGGATATTTTTTCAGGATCAGTCGCCAGACCTTCCTCCCAGGCATTTGACTTTGCATTTAGCTACGGATATCTTTTCAGGGTTGATGGTGAGGCCTGCCGCACGTAGTCTAACCAGGATTTCTCTTACATGGGCCTTATGCTCGTCTAAGGTTCGAGAGTAAATAATCAGGTCGTCGACGTAGCGAAACACGAATTTGTATTTTAAGTCGCTCAGCACTGCGTCAATCAATCTACAGAAGACAGACCCAGAAACGGCCAGGCCGAAGGGAAGAAATTTGTACTCAAACTGGCCCTGAGGGGTGGAAAATGAAGTTTTTCTGCGGGAAGGTTCATTTAAGGGAACTTGGTGGTAGGCCGCGTTCAAATCCATTAAGGTGAAAAACTTGGCGCTATGAAGGTGTTGGAATACGCTTTCAATTGTGGGCATTGGAAAATTTTCGACGACTACCTTCTCGTTTAGACGACGGAAGTCAACACATAGACGGTGTTTGTCGGTCCCGGGCTTCGAGACTAGGAACGCTGGGGTGCTGTAAGGTGAATGGGATGTCTGAATAATGCCTCCTTCTAATAAACTATCAATATGCAGTTTCAACTTTTTCAATTGGGGTGGGGATGCGCCATAAGGAGGAAGGCGTATTGGGATCTCATCCTTCGTATTAATTTCGTATTCGATCAAGTTGGTTCTTCCGAGCCGTGTGCTAATTACGTCGGAAAATTCATCGAGGATTTTTTGGAATTCTGGGTGGCACAAGTCGGTGTCGTATGATTTTAGTGGGCCGTGAGAATTACAATCTCGTTTGAAGGGGAAACTGTGCGTTGGGGATGAGGAAAAATAAATCACTGAACTTTTCGAGTCTATTATCATGTTGGTACGCGTCTGGAAATCCATACCGAGAATGATGCTCGAGTTTAATTGGGGAAATACGTAAAAATTATGATACCACGTGAATTTACCTATCGACACCTCAAGATTAACGATTTCGTTAGCTGTCATTGACGAGCCATTAGCGCACACGCATAACACACGTTTGACCGGCTGTCGCACGCGAATCTTGTATCGTTTTGAAACTAACTCTAGAAAACTGGCGGCGGTGAGTGACGTACTAGACCCAGTGTCCACTAACGCACACGTATCTACCTTTAGCTACAGTGGCGTCGATCACCGGCATTTTAAGATTACTCTCCCTCGTTAAATGTTTGGTGGGTGTTTTGAGGCTGGAAGTCATGTTATTATGAATAATTGTAGGGGGGTTATGAATAGGCAAAGAATGTACTTTTTGTTGTTTGTTGGCTGTGTTCGGGTAATGACGAAAAGCTGAATTGTAGAATATCCGCTGCTGCTGTGGCGTTTGAGATGGTCAGCTCTTTCGTTGCTATTTCTTGGGGCAGGACGGACTTAGATGGCCAATGGTGCCGCACCGATAACAGGTGGGTGACTGGCGCTGTTGAGGAGTAATCGCCGGGCTGACCGGCATCAGTGGTGGTATGTGCGCTGCAAACATCCTCTCGTACTGCTGTTGCCTTAGGGAGGCGCCGTCGACGTCTGCCGCTAGCTTCATCAGGTCGTCGATACAAGACGGCGGCTTGCCGTAACGAAGTAGTGCAAACGTATGAGGACTAATATGATACATTATTATATTAGTTAGCTGGAACTCTGACATACCGACAGCCGATGACAAATTCATTGCTTTGGCCCTGACCTCGATCGTCATGATAAACTCACGCAAGGTTTCGTTAGGTCTTTGGAATCTGTATATCTCTTCCATCTTTGAAGCTTCAAAATGGATGGCATTAATAAAGTCGGTTAAGATTAAATGCTCGATCGTCGCCCAGCCCATTTGACTTCTATAATTCTTGCGCCACCAGTGAGCGAAAAGACCTCGGAACTTGAACATCATAGATCGCAGCAATTGGTGTTCATCACATACCTGCATTTCAAGAACGGAGTCAATATTGCTGATGAAATCGATCAGCAATGATCCGTTAGAACCGTCCACGTCGGGTAGTTCGTGCATGACATTGTTGATCAACTTGGTCGTGGTGGAATCATTTGGATAGCATTTTTCTTCCTTTAATTGTCCTTCTAATACTCCCACTCGTTCCAATGTGTTGTCCAATGAAAAGTTGGCTTCATCCAATTCTTTTCTTAACGCCATCAGTTGTTCTTCCATTTCGAGAATTGAGAAAATATCACGAAAGCTTGTTCAACGCAAATAATTACAAATGTCCAACACTAACAAAAGATCTCGAACCATGCTCTGCTACCATTGAAGCGAAACTCACAAGTAATCATATAAACCAACAGTCATTTAATTGGTACACAAAATATTTATTGAAAAACGTACAATGGGTCATATCTCCATGACGTTGCGATACAGACTGAAGTAATTCTCTGTCTCATCCCTAATGGTAAAGGCTAAATGCCTGAAGGGCAGAATACCTCAGCACAGCTGATAAGAGTTCAGGGTCGAAACTCGACAGGGATGAAACACTATCATCGCAACAACCTAGACTACATGAGGGAAAGCATGAAAAAACCCTGTAAAGATGGTCGGCGGCAGGGATCGAACTGGACTCAAAATTGCCCTCGCCTCCCGGATCACATGAAGCGAGCGCGTTAACCACTGCGCTGCATATGCCGGTGGTTTCCCTTGTCAAAAGAATGTGCGTTATCATCAGTCGAGAAAATGGTCACTACAGGAAACTTTATCACACCGTTCACTGATAACCGGCCTGAAGTGAAATGGTTCTTTAGATTCTTGAAACGTCATCCAGAGGTCAGTCAGAAGCATTCGGAGTACATAAACAAAGCCAGAGGAGATATAACCTAAGCAAAAATTAGAAGCTGGTTCGCAGGACTAAAAGAGGATGTTGGAGAAAATATTTTGATTCTCGAGGATCGAGATCGAGTTTTCAATATGGATGAAACCTCATTTTATCTCTGCCCGGCAGGAGGACTCATTTTAGCCCAGAAGAAAACTGTTTCATGGCCACAAATGGCTGGCCACAAGTGGTGAATTTTACCAAAAATGTGACATGGATTTAATGTAATTTTCTAGAGATACATGTGAATGAAACAATTACATACCTTTAGAAAGTACATTGAATTGAATTTTTCTCCGATACCTAGCATCTACTCCTAACCTAAAATGTGAGCAAATAGGAATTTTTTAAAACTGACATTTTTCTCAAAGTGGCTACAACTGGTGTGTCTACCCTGATGCTGGGTTCCGATATTTGTTGGTGGTTTTGTCCTTAATGGATCTTTTAATTATTTGTCCTTAATGGATCTTTTATGAATTAGAGTTTTCCCCCCGAGTGCACTGAATACCCGTGGGTTAGTCAGGCGCTCAATTCATTTTTACCAGGCGTTTTTTTTCTGGTATTTTTGTTGATTACCACAACCAGAAATAATATAGGCTAGTCAGAGCACGACACATCGAAAGGAACAGCCGAGGCTGCGAGAAAGTCCGATCATTAGGTTGTCAACATCAGGTCGCGTCTACCCTCACAAGGATAGACTCAGGCCTTTTGAAGCCGAAGAACGTGGGCTCGGCTTCGTCATAGTCACCAAGTGTTGCTATTAAGTCATTGGGAACGTCTTGAAGTGTCTCGAAAAACCTTCTAGCAATATTGACGATATTTTTTTTGAGTGTGAGAAGATTCAGGTCGTTGCGTGGGTCAGCGTTTCGGACGAACCAAGGCGCATTAGTTATCATCCTAACTGCCTTGTTTTGGATGATCTCAAGTCGTTCTGTTCTTGCCCTTGCAGCCCGGCCAGACTGGTGCTGCATACGTCATTGTCGGAATTAAAATGGATTTCACAATTGCAATCCAATTATTACCATGTATTACTCCTTCGATCCCAGGTTGAATAGCCTACCCTCTGCTGTGAAGAGTCCGCTGCATTCTGCTGCGTTCTCGGTTGCCATTGGTCTGGGCGCTCGGCCAATGATAGCTCGCTTTCGTCTGGCTCCGAGTGCTGCGCTCAGTCTCTCTCTGGTCCGCGTCCCAAAGTGGCCCACGGTCACGGCGTCACCGACTACAGGGCCTGCTGATCGTAAGCGGGTGGCGGCTTCACTGCTGGGCACACTCTTCTTCTTGCGTCTGTCTACTCTCATCGGCGGTGCTGTCGTTTCGGCAAATCAGAACCGGTTAACCGATTCTCCGACATTTTTGGTCGAAAATGAGAGTAAACTTTCATCTAGAAGCTCTCTTACATTGGTGCGAGTTTATTTCTTGTTTTTAGGCGTCATCATATCATTCGGTTATCTTCGGAAATTTTCGTGTATCCGAAACTTATGCGCATGTCTTTCTCCTTCACATTTTGGGTTTAAATGTGCATGGAGGAGAAAAGACAAATAAATAATGAACGCGTGAATCAGTAGTAGAAGTAGAAAGTCTTTATTAATCGTGTAAAACAATGTTATTATAGTCATAAAGGGCGAGGTTCGGTCAGCCGACTGGTCTACCACCCAACCTTACCTATGAGAGAGTGGAAAATTCCAGATTGAAATACAGTTATCAACAGGTTGAAATTTCAAATACAGTTCAGATAACTTTTTATATCATAAAAAATTGTCTTCTTCAAAAAGTTGCAGACGTTTGATTGGAAACTAGCAGCTGAATTGCTGTCTTTGACATGTTGTGGCAAATGGTTCATACTATATCTATACAATTTATATTGCGACAACACACTTGAATGCATCTATTGATTATACATAATAGCTCAAATCAACATGATGAATAAATGAAAAAATTATCACAGAAAGAATCGATTCTCTAATTCAGAACTGATTGAACCTGGAACCGGTTCAGAATCGGTTATCAGTTGACCGAAGTTATCCCCAATATATATATATATATATATATATATATATATATGTATACATTATATACTGGTACATAATAATAATTAGATGAGCGTCAGCGAAGATTTCCACCCAACTCTTACGGAGCTTTGTCTGTGTGTTTTTATGTTGTTTTTTTTGGTTCGTTTTTGAACACTGCACAGGTCGCAGGGTTTGACCGATCAAAACGAAACTTATCTGTATACGCAAACTCATCCAACTTAGAACTATATAGTTTTTGGTCGAATCTGTTGGACCATATTTTAGAAACATCATCTCAAAGTTTCTAAGAAACCCAAAAGATTAGGCTAAGCAGAAAAAATTGAAAAATAAAATCTCACCAATATAATTCATATCTTCCTCAAATGCAAACATGGAAATGATACACATAATTAAAAATTTGTATGCAATTCGGACAAGCCGTGTCGGAGAGAATAATGTAGCCTTGTAATAATGTAGACATGTTCTTTATTTATCGAATAGATAGAAATAGGCAAGAAAACAGAACGACGGATGCTGCTCATTGGTCAATCATATTATACATGACCTCAGAAACCAATCACCGAGTCAGCGAAGTAGCGTCATACCTGACTGGGCAACAACCAGATAGCTTTTTGAGCTCGTTCACGACAGTTGTCTCCAGAAGATGAGTGGTGTGATCTACTCGAAACGTCGAGAAAATGTGACAAAGTGTAGGATTCGGCCTACACTGCCATCGTCCAACGGTAGTATTTTTTTATATTGGGTTTAACGACGCACTGTTATGATTACTGAGATCTAATGGCGTCGGATGGATGATTAATGAGATGATGGGATGATGAGATGAAGGTTCTTGGGTAATGGGAAGGAAGCGGTCATGGCCGACTTATTGTAGGACCCATCCCGGCATTAGCCTAGACTACAGAGGGAAACTATGAAAAACCTCTGTAAAGATGGTCGGCGGCGGGGATCGAACCGGGTCCGAAATTCCCCTCGTCTCCCGGATCGCATGAAGCGAGCGCGATAACCACTGCGCTGAATGTGCTGGTCCAACGGTAGTAGTAGTGATGAACTTGATTAGCATGATTTAGCTATTCACATATTTCAATTGCACACTTTACAATAATAAGAAATAACAATAGTACAATAATAACGATACTATCCGTTTTATAAAAATATATGCAATAGGCATATAAAAATATTGTAATTAAAATGCTATGAAACAATGTTTAGGCACTAATATTTTTATAATATAACCAGATTCTGAATTAATTATACAGATATAATTAAAATTAGACAATACTAGAAGTAAAATATTATACATTTGAAAAATCCCAAATTCATATTCATTGGGTATCAAACTTTTTTCTCGAATAACTTGATTACACTGTCTTCTGAAGCTACCAACTGTCTTAGTTTCTTTAACAGAAAAAGGTAATCTGTTGAAAACTCGCATCCCCTTAACGTAGATTGAATTCTCCTCCTTTTTAGATCAAGATCGTTCAATGTTTTTATTTTTTCTTGTTCTTGTTTCATAGTTATGTTGATCATGATCATACGCGGTGCAATCCTGAAATTAAAGTTGATATCACATATATTCGCGAAAACCTAAGAAATAATATATATATGTATTAGTGATGCCTTCGGGTACCCGGGTACCCGGATCGGGTACGGGTAATGCATTACCCGGGTAATATTCTGTTACCCGGGTACCCGGGTACCCGTCTAGGTTCCGGCTAATTGTGCTAACCAGTACCTATAATATAGAAAATAACTTTTATAAATCACTCAAGTTACCGAGAGAAATTCAACTTCGCATTCTACATAAGTTTTTTCACCTACCTTCCCAGACCTTCCTCAACTTGTCATAATGCGCTCGTCAAATCTGGTCGCACCACCTACCGTTATCTGTGGGCACACGTGCAGTATACTGAATCCCTCTCCTGTCAACCGCTCTCTAGTTGCCATGCCAAATACCATTCTTTACCGAGAACTGAGAAGATTATGGAACGTCAGAACACGGAACTAGACAGGGGATGACGTAAATAGTTTTTTTTCAAATTACCCGGTAATACCGGGTAATTTCGGCAGGTACCCGGTTCCTAATTGTTACCCGAAGGCATCACTAATATGTATATTAAAAATATATAAATATATAATTTATAATAAAAAAAATAAAAAAATAAAAAATAAAATAAAATTATTTTTTTTTTTTTTTTTTTTTTTTTTTTTTAAAAAAATTAATAATAAATTTTTTATTTAAAAAAAAAATTAATGAATTTTTTTTTTAAAAAAAAAATAAATTTTTAATAATTTAAAAATTTTTAATTATTTAATTTTTTATTTTTAAATTAAATAAAAAATATA
>OU015463.1:2760189-2775577 GCA_907164805.1 Brachyptera putata
TATATAGATATATAAATATATATATATTATATATTATATATAAATATAAATATATATATATATATATAATATATATATATATATATATATATATATAATATATATATATATATATATATCTATAATATATATATATATAATATATATTATATATATATACATATATATTATATATATATATATATATACTATATATATATATATATATATCTATATATATATATATATATATATATATATATATATATATATATATATATATATATATATATATATATATATATATATTTATATACTTTATATACTTTATATACTGATGGGTATGGTTGAACAGGGATGGTTTCAAACGAACTTCGCCAACACTAAACCTGTCTGTAATACCGCTCTCTAACACGTGTCTTAAGTGCACCTGTGAGGTTATTGAATGCTGGAAATTCCATACAAGATTCATAATGGAGAGATTATCTTCTCACCAAACGAATACATTCTTGACCTACGTCTTTTTGTGTTTCAACTCGTATTCCTGTACGGTGGACTGCAATACCAATACAATACCGTTATATTTTATTTGACGTTTGGTTAAATTCGTGGAAAACATGAATAATGTCATACCTCACAAAATACGGGAAGGGTTGGTACTTGCTGCTTGATTGTAACTACAGATTGGAGTCTAGGTAGCCACACTGTTTACTAAACTGATGTGTCTTCAGTTGTGGTTCTTTTCTCATGCTGTTCGCATGTGATTGTTGCACTCGAGGGGTGAATAAAAACATAAGTTTGAAACACATTAGCAGATATTAGACATTACATCTTCGAGTGCTTTAATTCTGCTCGTTATCTCTCTCTATAGGTCTTTGCTTTCATTCTGTTAGTGAATTTGTAGTTTGTAAATCCTATTTTGTCAATGAAAATGTGTTGATCAGTGTAAATAATGATGCGTAAATAAGATAAAGAAGATGTGAATGATTTTATGATTACTCTAACTTGTATTTATCGATTTGAAACAATAAGAAGACCAAAAGTGAATTTTATTCGTGAACACTTCAAATTCAATACAAATGAATCCACTTGTGATGTGGAGGGATGTGGCTCGAAGATTAAGGTAAGCCGCCGACAAGGTTGCTTCATCTAATTATTAAATACTTCGGTAAAAATGAAAATAGTTGGAGGCGAAATTACAGCTGAAGGGAATTCAATGATTTACAATTTAAATTATTTCTCGATTAATTGAAATTATATGATGTTCTTAATTCTTATTTCTCAAAGTACAAAATGAAACCTTGTGAAATTGGACATTGAAATAATTTAGCATTCAATTATTCAGCTTCTTTGTTATTCTATTAAAAATCTATAGTTTGGGATGGAATACAATCAATTAAGGCTTATGAAAAACTGGAATTTAAATAGTGATTGAAATCAAAATTGAAATTGAAACTAATGTGAACGAAATAAGAATCGAAATCGAAATTATCAAGTCGAGAAGCGGAATCGAAATCGAAATTAATAATTTTAAAAATTGGAATCGAAATCGAAATCGATATCTAGTATTGTTGGAAGAGCGGAATCGGAATCGAAATGTTTATAAACCAATGTTGGAAGTGGAAGCGAAATCGAAATCGAAAAACATTTCACTTCGAGTCCCTGGAGAAAACCAAGAGGATCAAATATCCTTGCGATGTATGAGAGCGCAGTGCGCTTGGTCACAGCACCTTCGAAAGGGAGCGTGTGAAACGAGAATGAGTCAGAGCGTGGATCCCACAGTAAGCCGAGAATTTTGATGCCTTGGTCTGCGTTGGCGAAGACCAGCGGCGCCTCCAAATGTTCTGAAGGCAGAGTGCTCAATGCCTCGGGAAGATTGGAGGACCACTTCCGGAGTTCAAAACCTCCTCTAGCGAGAAGATGTTGGAGCTGAGCTTGAAGCTCTTTAGCTTCATGCAGGTCTCGGGCACCGGTGACGACGTCGTCGACGTAAGTGTGGTGTCGCACAGCATGAGAGGCGAGAGGGAAGCGAGTTCCTTCATCATGAACTAGCTGTCGAAGTACACGTTGAGCAAGAAACGCAGAAGGGGAGAGTCCATAGGTAACGGTATTCAGCTCATACTCAATTACCGGAGAATTTGACGAAGGGCGCCAAAAAATGTGTTGAAACTGTCGGTCAGGAGGATGAATCGAAATCTGGCGATACATTTGTTTGATATCTGCACAGATGGCAATAGGGTGAGTCCGAAAGGAGGTGAGAATCTCAGGAAGATCAGCTTGAAGCTTCGGACCACTTAAGAGTTGAGAATTGAGAGACGCACCTTTCTCGTCGGGAGAAGAGGCGTTGAACACAACTCGTAGCTTCGTGCTAGAGCTGGTCACTTTATGCACACAATGATGAGGGATGATATACTTGGCTTGAGTTACGGCGGGTTGCATGTGCCCGAGAGCCAAGTACTCCAGCATGAAACTCTGATAGGCGTCGTCGTGCGAGAGATTCCCCTTCAGTCTACGTTCCAAGGATAGGTAGCATCGCATGGCGGTGTTACGATTAGCTCCGAGAGGTGAGCGATGAGGTGTGAACGGAAGACCCACGGAGTAACGTCCTGAAGCATTACGAGAGTGGGAGGATACGAAGTGATCCTCGCACACTTGATCGTCAGGGTTTTCCTGCTTGGGCCGCGAAATCTCTTCCACTTCCCAGAAGCAACGTAGAGAACTCTCCAACGTGGGTGTAAGGCACGTGAAGAGAGAAAGAGGAGTAGGCGATTCGGCTCCGTCGGAGGGTACCGAACCCAATATGACCCAACCAAACAAGGTGTTGAGTGCGGAGGGACTGCCTCTAATGACGTGGTCGTCGTTCGCGCTTAGAATGTCCGGGTACAGATCGGCTCCTAAAAGGAAGTCAATCTGGTCTGGAACATGGAATGTGTCATCTGCCAACGGCAGACCGTGATATCGCTCAAATATCTCCATGGGTACTGAAGAAGAAGGAAGCCGTTCCGAAATGGAATGCAGAACGAGTGTCTGAACGTCGAGTGAATAGTCGCGATGAACGCGCGAAGCTATGGTGCACTGAGTGGTGCCATAAACCTGCGTTGTAGCTTGCCCGATTCCGGACACGAGTGTATGACAGGGTGTGACCATCAGCCCAAGCTTGCGAGTGATAGAGCGCGTGATAGCCGACACTTGGGAACCGGAGTCAATAACACCACGAATCGGCTGATATTGACCGGCAGAGTCTTTGATCAGTGCTTGGAACGTGCCCAGCAGGGCGGTCCGTTGACGAGAAGGAGGAGTCCTGACGCGGCAAGAGATGGCTACAACGGGGACCTCTGGTCGCTGGTTTGCCGGATGGGCGCCTGCTCCATCGGGATGGAGCGTCGTGTGATGATGTGTACTGCGACACTGTCGGCAGCAACCTTGTGACGCGCAAACAGACTGCATGTGTCGTCCCAGACAGTTGAAGCATCGTTGCATTCGCTTCAACTCTGTATATTTATTTGGCAACGACAGTTGACGGAATACGTCACACTGGTGGAGCTTATGCGGGCCTTGGCAAGTCGGGCAGGAGCCGGACGTCGTACGCGTAGGGCTAGACGCGCTGGGACGTTGACGTGCTTCGTGTCGCGGCGGTTCCGAGACGAGCAGCGAATGGATCTTCTTGGACGACGACGACGTGCTAGATGGCTGTTTCGGAGAGCTAAGTCCGGTTTGCTCCACCGAGCACAACTCGAGAGTCCTCGAGGTGTCGTCTAGAAAGGCGATGAGCTGCGTGTATGTGGGAATGGACGAAGAAGCATGCTTAGATTCAAAGATCTTCCTCGTTTGAGTGTCTAAATTAGAGAGACTCAGAGAGAGTAACAGAAAGTCATCTAAATTAGGTATAGATAACGCTTTGAGGGCATCCATGGAGTTGCGATGGATTTGCAAGAAATGTTGCAAATTAGCATGATTACTGGATTTCAATGGAGTAAAATCCAGCACTTGTTGTATGTAAAACGAGGCCAGAAGACGTTTATTCTGGTAGCGATTGGTCAAAGCTTTATACGCGAGAGGGTAGTTCTCATCGGATATCTGAAAGCTACCGATCGTAGCGAGCGCAGCATCTCTAAGTGATGATCGCAGGTAATGAAAACGTTGGACATTTGTCAAAGTCGTATTATCATGCACCAATGACGTATACAAGGCGTAAAAGTCTGGCCAATGCGATATGTCGCCCGAAAACACCGGCAATTTGATTGTCGGTAATGAGTTGGCGCGAGAAACGTCATGAGTCGGCGACGGCGTGGGCGTCGACGAGACGACGGCAAGGTACAGGTTACGAATGGCGTAGAACAGGTCCTCGAAGCTGGCTTCAATAGTGTTGACCGGTAAAGCAGCAACGTCTTCATCAAGTTGAGCGTTCAAGATCAGTATTTCATTCTGAACGTCCTCAAAATTGACTTTCAAAACTTCGAGTTGCTCAAAACGATATTTATACGACAGGACATCAGAACTTTGAAGCGATTTGAATGCGTCATACGAGCGTTGCAGCGTTGCAAATATGCGCTCGCGTTTAGCCGTCAGCAATGATTGTTGTTTAGCGATTTTTGTGGTCATGGTTGCGAATGAAACAACAGATTAGGCACGGACGCGAAATAATTTGAAACCGAGTCAACAGACCAACAATGCGAGTGAGAATTATCAATTCAAAAATTAAACTTTTTGCTAGTAGATGACCATCAGCAAAGTCAAGAGAATTGATGATGTTTGAAACAGAAACAAACAACGAGAATCGAGCCTGGGTAAGACAACGAGTATGCAATAATACACAGACCGAAAAACCAGGTTGAGAAATAACGTGACAACGTAATAATCAGCAACGAAGACTGATAACGTAAATAATGAATGACCTCCAATGTGATAAATAATGAAAGATTCGAGACGAATTTGAAATGGCGTAAACACGAAGCTATAATGAAACTTATAGCGAGTACAGCGTGCGACGAAGAAGAGGCGAAACAAACAGGAGACCAGAAAGCGAAACAAGAGAACAAATGTCGATAAGAGCGAACAAAACAAATAAGATAAACAACAAATTCCAAAGGCGTGATGCAAAAAAACTTCTCCGGCTCAAGGGACCAAATGTTTGCGCTAGACCGAAATCTAACAGAAAAAGGGAGTGGACTGTATTTTGAAATGGTAAATAATGAAAAGAGTGACTTACAGTTAGAAGCGCAGCGATGTCATCCAAACGAAGTGTAGAATAAATAACGAGAGTAAGAACGGAAGAACGGAGAGCTGGGGTGTCAATAGAGAAGGAGAAGGTAGGAATAAGGAAGGAATATTCAAGACGAAAAAAGAACAGACGAACGTCCGTCCGTACTAGCAAAATGCCTAGACGACCAAACTAGATAATAAACGTAGCGAAAACTTGAATGATGCGTGGTCCACGAAGGAATACCTGTAACTAACTTGTCACAGCGACATGCAATGGGGAAGGGGGTTGAAAACCAGTTAGGCTGGTCGTACACAGAACTAAACAGAAGGGGAAATACATAGTTGAAACCACGAACGTGAATTTCGTCGGGAGAAAAGAAATAAGGCAATGAATGGCGCGAACAATATATATATATATATATATATATATATATATATATATATATATATATATATATATATACCGGTACATATACAGAGGCGTCGGAACGTTTTGAAAGTTGGGGGGGGGGGGAGGGAAGCTCAACAATTGAGACCCGCGGAGGAAAGAAGTATGAGGTGCCACATATTCAACAAGTTATTTTCAGGGCAGAAGAAAAAAATACTGAAAACACCAAGATGGGGGTGGGGTTACAATCTCAGTTTTGAAAAGGAAATGCCATATATATGAGAACAGTTGTACAAAGGCTACTTAACGCGAAGCCTGCGACCCGCAGAGGGCAACGGGGGAAGGCCCCCTTCTGGCCCCGCAGGGAATGTATTTGAATTAGCCCTTTTTTAACACGATTCAACGTGTTTCAGATGATATTTAGATGACAAAATTCATTGTTTTGAAGAACTAGAGGTGCCCAACTGATATTTGCCAATTATAGTTATTGTATCTGCAGGGTCGTTCTGGCTCATTCTAGCGCCACGGGCAAGGACTCAATTGTGAGTCCCAAAAACTGTATGCGCATAGTGAAAGTGAATGCAAGTGAGGGAGGAATCAAGCCCCCCAGGGACATTTTCGAAAAATTCTATTTTTAAATACGATTCTTCGGGTTTGGGAACTATACGAAATTTCTGAAATTTCTGAATTCTCAAGTGTGGTGATCAGGAAGCTAGCTTTGCTGAATGGCTGTTCCAAGAAAATAAAACGCTGAAATTAATATATCATTCGATAACAATGCAGTTCGAATGATAACATTTACTCCACCCAATAATGCATGAGTAAAATAGAATATGATTATGGAATATTATTATCAATAGAATGTAACAAATGTGCGCCGATAACGCCCCTTAAATTTGACGCGCCTGGCACTCACGCTCTTTGCCCAACCCTAGAAACGACCCTTATTGGAACTTCCTCTTCTCCATTTCACTTCATTGCCATATTTACGACTGTTATAATTTGGGAAATTTACAACAATTGTAATAAATAATTTACAACTGGAAGCATAGAGTTCATAGTGAATTGCTTAGAAGCATAGTGTTGATTGTTGATTTCTGCCAACTCATAAGCTACGTGCCAGAGCTGTCATGTTGAAACAGTACATCAAATTTCTTCAAGTTATACACGTTTTTTAATGTGATTCAACGTATTTTAGATGAGATTTAGATGTCAAAATCAATATTCTCATAGAACTGAAGGTGCCCATCTGATATTTGATTTTCTATGCAATGTAAAATATGAATCTACGTACAATATTATCTATCACTATACATCTTTCCTTCCTTCCCTTCTCTCTTTCTTCTTCTTCTTCTTATTTTCGAATTGAGTCTTGAGAAAGACCTTTTTCTTCCCCCCCTTGGCCAAAAGTTGGGGGGGGCAATGCCTGGGGCAACTGAGAAGACAGTATCTTGCATTCCGTTATATATCTGCTCTCAGTGGAAAGTCTAACCATCCTACGTACGGAAAGATCTTTCGACCTTCCTACGAAAGAATCTATAACACTCGTGATAAAGCTACACGACCACTGGCTATCCGAGCGAAGGAGCTGTCAGGGCGACCACTGAGCGAGCTCCCAGCCGTATACGCGGCTGGATGCTGCAAGCTGGTAGCTCCTTGGACCGTCTGTCTGTCTCGACCAGTCTGTCTTACTCAGCTGGCAAGGCACGCTGAAGCAAGCACACCTGACTCGATCTGTCTACAGGCAATATTTTTATCTGTTAGCAGCTTCCTTTTATACTTATATATACTGACGGATCAGAGACCGAAGACGCGGTATAGGCTGTGCCTTTACTATAGGAACAACTAGTTTCAAATATAAACTCAACCCCTTGTGTAGCGTCTATAGTCCTGAACTGTTTGCGATCCTCCAGGCTCTGAAACATGTCAAGCAACACAATCAAAAGAAGTTCTTGATTTGTACCGACTCTCTCAGTTCTCTGAAAACCTTGGACGAATTCTTTCCAACTCATCGTCTTGCCCAGAATATCCAGACCCTCCTTGCTGAGCTTGCGGCTCAGCAATGCGAGGTTGTCTTCTGCTGCGTGCCGGGGCATGCTGGAATCCCAGGCAATGAGAGAGCGGACAAAGCAGCGAAGGAGGCTACTCTTCTTGCAGCTACCTTCGATTCCCGTCTCCATATCAATGACCTGAAGAACCGTTTTAAACAAGAAATGAGGAGTGCGTTGGCCAGTGTCGTGGGATAGTGTCACGAACGACAAGTTGAAGGTCGTTCAAACAACAGTTAGACCATGGCACTCTTCTTGTAGAAGAAGCCGCAGAGAGGAGGTTGTTGTCGCCCGCTTTCGCATAGGTCATACTCATCTGACGCACGGATTTATTCTAAGGAGAGAAGAGCCGCCTGAGTGTGAGGAGTGCCTTGAGCCACTCACAGTTCACCACCTCTTGGTCGACTGTGACAAGTTCCGGGGTCTGCGCCGGAGTCTGCGTATGCCGGATGACTTGTCACGGATCCTTGGTGATAACTCAGATAGCGTATCCTGTGTTCTTGAGTTCATAAGAAAGGCAGGACTTTTGAACTTGATATAACTTGACTTGACTCAAAGATGATCGTAGTTTTAATTGCAACTATTGTGTGAATGATCGTGTTTGTATGCATGTATTTATTAGTATGAGTGTGTGTATGTGAGTATGAATGCAAACTTGACATTATCTTAACTGTACGACACATCTCTCTTGAGATGTATTCCTTTCAGTATTGAACAAACGACCAAAATGACGTTTTTATACAATCATTTTGTTCAGCTATCAAGTGTATCAGTGTGTGTATGACGATTTCGGATTTACATCATGCACACAGTCGTTCAATGTTGTGTTCATGAAATGTGTGTATGCCATTTTACATCATACACGCGTTTGTTTCCTTGTTTCGTGTTTATGGAGTTTGTGTTTGACCATTTACGTCATTCACATAACTGTTTTAATGTTCTGTGTAAGGTTTTGTCTCTAACTCACCTCGTGTGTTGTTTTCAACCCATTGTTGGTTTCATGATCATCATGATAATAAATTCTCACCGAACATGATCATTTCACATGATCAGCAAACGGTTCATTACATCGTATAGGCGCAAAATGACCTCGCTGTCGACGCACCTCTAAACCAAACATTCATACATTCAAACCCTCTCCTGACACTCCCCCCCACGGTTCCGCCGCCAGTGTTTATATATATATATATATATATATATATATATATATATATATATATATATATATATGGTGAAATAATTTTTTCGGTAGTGTCACGTCTTGTATTTTTCGGAAAACGACATTCCGATGGGATTTCACCCATCATCTTCTGGTCTTGTGGGTGCGTTGATCAGCGATCGAATGACTGGAGCTGTCTCGATGCTTCGTTATGTAGTCTAGTCGGGGATCAAAGCCTGGTCTAGTAGAATGTGAACCTCATTAAATCCAGTAAACTCTACTCTCTAGTCAAAACTAGCTGAATCTTATAGAATCAAGTCAATTCTAGTCGAAAGTGAACCTTATTAAATCCACTAAACTCTAGTCAAAACTAGCTGAATCTTATAGAATCAAGTCAATTCTAGTCGAAAGTGAACCTCATTAAATCCAGTAAACTCTAGTCAAAACTAGCTGAATCTTATAGAATCAAGTCAATTCTAGTCGAAAGTGAACCTTATTAAATCCAGTAAACTCTAGTCAAAACTAGCTGAATCTTATAGAATCAAGTCAATTCTAGTCGAAAGTGAACCTTATTAAATCCAGTAAACTCTAGTCAAAACTAGCTGAATCTTATAGAATCAAGTCAATTCTAGTCGAAAGTGAACCTTATTAAATCCAGTAAACTCTAGTCAAAGCTAGCTGAATCTTATAGAATTAAGTCAATTCTAGTCGAAAGTGAACCTTATTAAATCCAGTAAACTCTAGTCAAAGCTAGCTGAATCTTATAGAATCAAGTCAATTCTAGTCGAAAGTGAACCTTATTAAATCCACTAAACTCTAGTCAAAACTAGCTGAATCTTATAGAATCAAGTCAATTCTAGTCGAAAGTGAACCTTATTAAATCCAGTAAACTCTGGTCAAAACTAGCTGAATCTTATAGAATCAAGTCAATTCTAGTCGAAATTGAACCTTATTGAATCCAGTAAACTCTAGTCAAAACTAGCTGAATCTTATAGAATCAAGTCAATTCTAGTCGAAAGTGAACCTTAATAAATCCACTAAACTCTAGTCAAAACTAGATGAATCTTATAGAATCAAGTCAATTCTAGTCATTATGACCCGTGCAGTCATGTCAATAATTCTAGTTCACTCTTGTAATCAAGTTGACTAGCACAGGCTACAAACCAAATTCAAACTAAGTGAATCTGGTCTCCAATTTCTTGTTAAATCTAGTCAATATTTCACTAGAAATGATGATCAGAATTTTTACCAGAAGGAAGACGGAAGTTTGTCGAGTTGCCGGTCCATTGATGCGTGGGCAGGAGATAATCTGCCAGTCAAAACCCGGACTACGGATATGTCGTAGATAGTACCGGTGTAAAGAAATTTCTTTATGGCAGAAATAGTTTACGGCTATAATGATATACCGGTAATAGTTTACTGCACAGTAAAGATATACCAGCAATAGTTTACGTTGCCTTGAAGATATCCCAGCATATTATTAGGGTAGCTAGAATAGTATCATATACGCTGAAACATATCCGTAATAATATAACGGCTGGAGAAGAGTGTTATTGTGACCAAACCAGGGTACACAAAACAACAGTACAGGTATAACGGCGTCATATTATTACGGATAGAATACTATATGTCCTAGGTCCATTTGGGTGTACGAACACAACCGTAATGATATACCAGCGTGATATTATTATGGGATACCTAAGGTATTAGAATACAGTACAGATATACCAGCATGACATTATTATAGGTTTCCAGCGGAACATCATTAAAGGTAGGGTCCTAAGTCCATATGGGTGTACGAACACAACCGTAATGATATACCAGCGTGATATTATTAAAGGATGCGTGAGGTATTGAAATACAGTACAGATGTACCAGCGTGATATTATTATAGGTTCCCAGCGGCACATCATTATAGGTAGGGTCCTAAGTCCATATGGGTGTACGAACACAACCGTAATGATATACCAGCGTGATATTATTAAAGGATGCGTGAGGTATTAGAATACAGTACAGATATACCAGCGTGATATTATTATAGGTTCCTAGCGGCACATCATTATAGGTAGGGTCCTAAGTCCATATGGGTGTACGAACACAACCGTAATGATATTCCAGCATAATATTATTATAGGATGGGTAAAGTATTGAAATACAGTACAGATATACCAGCGTGATATTATTATAGGTTCCCAGCGGCACATCATTATGGGTAGGGTCCTAGGTCCATATGGGTGTACGAACACAACTGTGATGATATACCAGCATGATATTATTATAGGATACGTAAAATATTAAAATACAGTACAGATATACCAGCGTGATATTATTATAGGTTTCCAGCGGCACATCATTATGGGTAGGGTCCTAGGTCCATATAGGTGTACGAACACAACTGTAATGATATACCAGCATGATATTATTATAGGATACGTAAAATATTGAAATACAGTACATATATACCAGCATGATATTATTAAAGGATGGGTAAAGTATTAAAATACAGTACAGATATACCAGCGTGATATTATTATTGGTTCCCAGCGGCACATCATTAAAGGTAGGGTCCCAAGTCCATATATAGGGTGTACGAACACAACCGTAATGATATACCAGCGTGATATTGTTACGACTACGTTTTAAAAAGAAACCGCGCTGCAACCCATGTTACGAGTACGTTTTGAACCTAAACAGTGGGGATGTATAGTGAGAGGGTAGTCGTAGGGATCTTAGGGTTAATTACAAATATATAGGTTATTGTTGGACCTTGAATAATACATGTTTATTGAATAAAAGATAATTTAGAGTACAAATGCCGAAAGAGGTTATGAAATGAATAAGTGAATGTCGAAAAAGGTGAATGCCTGGGCTGGCTACTTTACCTTCAATATAGGTTATTTAATACTTTACGACAAGAACGCCGTGGCGAGTCTCGCAGAGTGGTACTGTGGCGAGACGCGAACCCGGGACTCCTCCATCTTCCCTTCGCCTTCCTGGCCACGTCCCGATGAGGTTCACTCCCGAAACACGTCCGTCCCTGTCGATGGTTGGTCCAAGAGAGAACGACGGCGTGTCCGTAGAGTGACGCGCGTATGTAAAACAGCTGATCCACAAGCGCATCTACCTGGCTTTGCAAGCCTTGCACTTTGTGGATACACTAGAGCGGATGCGAGATGGCTATGGAACTTTCCACTCTAGTATGTTCCTATAGTCTGTTTCATCTGATGGTGGAGTAGTAGTGAGACTATAGGATGCTCTTTACATAAGCGGGGTAGCTACGATATTCCAATATCGTGACACACCCCCTCCTCACTAGATGCTCGCCCCGAGCTTCGACTCCAAAACCTCCATGGTTCTTCTTGATTCAAATTTGGCTGCTGGCGAGACATCTAGAAGTTCTGGTAGAGTACCACTCTTTGAGACGAACCATATTCGCTTGTAAGAAAACTAAAAATCAAAAACATATGCTCCATAAATACCATAATACATAATTGTTCCTTCTTCCCTCCATTAGGAAATACAAATATAGGCTAAACATATGTTTAACACTTCACATACAATCTTGAAGTTATTAACTATGTATCTCGAATACAAATAAAATATGAAAGCAAAACTTGGAACAAAAAAATATGTTCACCATTTGCTCTAGAGAAAAAAAAATATACCAAAGTCTTTTATAATTCACAAAATATATTCAAATTGAACAGTTCATTACCCTGAACTAAGTTGAAGTTCAAATTTATAACTCAAAATACAAAAATAACAAAAATAAGAACCTAACAAATGTCCCAATACGGCAGAGTCAAGACAGATACATCGTATATCCATTATACTGTTTTGTATAGGGGTATCTATTTATATAAAAAAATTGCTTGTGTGAAAACCATTGACAAATCACGATGTTAAACAACTATAGTCAATCCTCCCAAAAGATAATTATTTAGTGACGTAAGTGAAACAACAATAGAAAAAAGAAAACAAACGTTTTGAGAAAAAAATAAAAATAACCCCCCCCCCAAAAAAATGAGAGAAGGATACCGATACTATTCCAATGTATTTCTCAGGTGTGCACTCCCAAGAAACAAACATGGTTTAGTGGTCACTAACAATACAAATAATTTTCTCCGTGCACTTAGAGAAAAATCAACGTACTATCTGTAGATTCGGTTTGTTAAATAAAAATTTGGGATTCAAAATTATTCTAATAATCTACATTATCAAACATCGTGACTGTAAACTATATAGCGAGTTGGGAGCGACCTTATACTCACAACACCTTAGCCCATTACACCCCTAAAATCCTGTTTGTTTATGGTTCACCCATGTGTAACCTATAACATTTACTTGACTTGACTCCATTAAGTATACAATTCAAAACATTCAAAATCAAACAATGATTCAATCAATTCACTTCTAATGTTTTTTGAACTGCATATTCCTACCGTGACAGCAGACTATAGACACTGTAATCTCTGTTAAATATTTAAATATTATACACACATGATTTTAATCAAACATAAAATATAAAATGCACCTATTCTTCCTAACTTAGTATTCACCAACAAAATTATTCACCGCATGGGAAAAAAAAATCGTCTGGAAGTCACACATCGTATTAACCAGATAGTTTTGACTCGATCAAATACTTTGGAATACTCTCAACATATTGAATCAGTATACTTCGAACCCGCTCACCCATTTAGTTATTCTTTCAAAACTATGGATGTTTTAATTCACCCGCTATAGTTGGCATGTTTGGCAGACCGCCTTCTACACAGAACCAAATAAGAGAACAGCCCGAAAATATAGTGCTAAACTTTAGGACTTTTCATTTAACCGGCCGCAATCCAACATGCGTAGGCCTCCACCGGAGTTACCTGACGTTCCCAAAACTGTCCCGGCGCAATACAACATGCTATGACAAGTCCCTTGAAACGTTTAATGCTACTATAATCAGGGACTCGAAGTGAAATGTTTTTCGATTTCGATTTCGCTTCCACTTCCAACATTGGTTTATAAACATTTCGATTCCGATTCCGCTCTTCCAACAATACTAGATATCGATTTCGATTTCGATTCCAATTTTTAAAATTATTAATTTCGATTTCGATTCCGCTTCTCGACTTGATAATTTCGATTTCGATTCTTATTTCGTTCACATTAGTTTCAATTTCAATTTTGATTTCAATCACTATTTAATTCCAGTTTTTCATAAGCCTTAATTGATTGTATTCCATCCCAAACTATAGATTTTTAATAGAATAACAAAGAAGCTGAATAATTGAATGCTAAATTATTTCAATGTCCAATTTCACAAGGTTTCATTTTGTACTTTGAGATATAAGAATTAAGAACATCATATAATTTCAATTAATCGAGAAATAATTTAAATTGTAAATCATTGAATTCCCTTCAGCTGTAATTTCGCCTCCAACTATTTTCATTTTTACCGAAGTATTTAATAATTAGATGAAGCAACCTTGTCGGCGGCTTACCTTAATCTTCGAGCCACATCCCTCCACATCACAAGTGGATTCATTTGTATTGAATTTGAAGTGTTCATGAATAAAATTCACTTTTGGTCTTCCTATTGTTTCAAATCGATAAATACAAGTTAGAGTAATCATAAAATCATTCACATCTTCTTTATCTTATTTACGCATCATTATTTACACTGATCAACACATTTTCATTGACAAAATAGGATTTACAAACTACAAATTCACTAACAGAATGAAAGCAAAGACCTATAGAGAGAGATAACGAGCAGAATTAAAGCACTCGAAGATGTAATGTCTAATATCTGCTAATGTGTTTCAAACTTATGTTTTTATTCACCCCTCGAGTGCAACAATCACATGCGAACAGCATGAGAAAAGAACCACAACTGAAGACACATCAGTTTAGTAAACAGTGTGGCTACCTAGACTCCAATCTGTAGTTACAATCAAGCAGCAAGTACCAACCCTTCCCGTATTTTGTGATGTATGACATTATTCATGTTTTCCACGAATTTAACCAAACGTCAAATAAAATATAACGGTATTGTATTGGTATTGCAGTCCACCGTACAGGAATACGAGTTGAAACACAAAAAGACGTAGGTCAAGAATGTATTCGTTTGGTGAGAAGATAATCTCTCCATTATGAATCTTGTATGGAATTTCCAGCATTCAATAACCTCACAGGTGCACTTAAGACACGTGTTAGAGAGCGGTATTACAGACAGGTTTAGTGTTGGCGAAGTTCGTTTGAAACCATCCCTGTTCAACCATACCCATCACACGTCGCAACCGCTCGGCGGTTTTTAGCTCACTCCGTAATGTCAAGTTTTACTAAATCACTCATTGAATAATCTAACCGACTAGAGTGAAAAATTCTGATAAAAAAAATTATATCAATTCCAATTTCGATTTTACTTCGGACAATCTCAGAATAATAATTCCGATTTCGATTCCAGTTCTCATGGAAGTAGATTAAAAATTTCAATTTCGATTCCACTTCCACAAAAATATGAATTAATTTCGATTTCGATTTCGATTTCGATTTCACTTCGAGTCCCTGACTATAATACAATGTCAGTAAACTTATTCGCCCAAACGTTACACTCCC
>OU015463.1:2776100-2808600 GCA_907164805.1 Brachyptera putata
CGATTGATCATGACTTACTACTTCTCTATGATTTTACCTCCTCCATAATAGACAGGGAATGGGACCTTTGTTCTTGAGTATAGGGAAATCCAAACTCTTTAGCACAATGACGATTTTATTTCGTTTCAACAAAACACTACAATATTTATGTACAATAGATTCAAATGGATGAAAATAAATTATGAATAATAGTCATAAATCATAAAGTATAATTAAAATATGGTCCTACTACTTCCATTATATTGTATTCAGTGCTTCTTTTCTCTTCTTGTGTCGAAAGATTATAAACTCCACAGTCCATAAAATAAGTGTTGCCAGAGTGAGACAATTAAGGGCCAAGATGCAAGTGTTGAAACTGCCACTCCAGTCTCTGATCAAACCTACAAGTTTGGAAAACAGATATATCACAGTGCAGATGATTCATGAAAAATATTCACAGGAAAATGTGAGTTTCAGGTATAAAAGGACTAACAATCCACCATCCACTGTACCCATCACCTTACTTGAGGCACTACATTATGGCTTTCTACAAATCCATCACATTTAGAAACCTTAATTAATAATTATATTTTGACCTAATAACAGTTCCTAGTTTTTAATCCTCTTAATGTTATTTATTCATTATTATTATTAATACTACTACCTGTTATCATGTTATATTTAGAACTAGCTTATTTGACAAAACCGATATTACTACTATGTACTAATCTATGGTGAATAAAGAATATAGTACAATACAATACAATCTTTAATTATACTGAGAAAAATTATGAAACAAAAATCTTTGTAAGCCTGCAAACTTTCAAACTAGCCTTGCAATGATGATTTTTTAATTCTAATGCTGCTTATAACGACCCCACCAACAACTAGGTTGTATGGGGGTACGCGTGATGAGCAGGTGATAATGAAACGATGAAGGGGCGGTAGGTGAAAGAATGTTCACAAAAACCCAGGCCTTAACTTGACTTCATTTAGTTTCTACCACAATGTAATAGTTGACTGAGCTATTGCAGCTTGCAATAGTGAAGTAACTGAACTTACTTCAGTGATTCATTTCAGTTTTGACAACTTGTGTAAGGTGTAGGCCTACTATCGCAGTTTGTAGGGTAGGTGGACCCTACACCTAAACGGTAACTATTAATTTATATTTCGAGAAAAAGTAGGAGAGAAAAATTATTATTCAAGAGACAAATTGAAAAACTTGACGTGATGTTATTAAAATATTTGTAACCATCCACTTGGTGTATATAGGAAAAAGCCTGAGGAGAGAAAGAACAGCGTGTTACCGATATTCACAAGTAAGAAAGGGCTATTTGTGAAGCGGGTTGACAGATGAGCGTGGATGGACAAATTGAGTGTGAAGTGTGTTGAAAAGCGGCAAAAAATGAAATGGTTTTTATTTTCCTCTCCGAAATGGCTAATGCAAATTTCCTTTCAAATTTTCGAAACGTGAATCATTCGTGTAACTAAATTTTGTGGGTTTTAAGAAAATATACCATGTTATTTTACAGATATTTTTATGATTTCAAAAATATTTGAATGAAAAACCACATACTTAAAATTCTCAAAAAATATATAGTTCAAAGTTGGATGACTTTTTATATGGAAAAAAGTTTCTTGTTAATCAGTGGGATCCGATGAACCGTTCCGACCGTGTGATCCGTGGGGCATGATATATTTAGTTGGCCGACTCGTTGCCCAGCTGCTTGCCAATCGGCAAGCTGTTGTTCCTTTCAAACCATACAAGTATGGAAGACAACACAAAGCTTGCCCTACAGTTCTTGAAGGAAGCTGATTCCATTTGATTAACATGGAAGCAAAAGTTCAAATCGTGGCTAAACGACCGAAGATTCCACTTTATCTCGGTCTTAAACGTCTTGTAATCTGTCTAAATATATAAACCAATGTTATTTCAAGCGCTTATTGCTATGGTGCTTTTCTCCAGAGTTTAATTGTGAAAAATATGGTATTTCAAATGAGATTCATGAGTCATTTCTTAATTGTCTTAACACAGCAGCTCACCTAGAAGTGGTCCAAATATCATGATGAATACACCATTGGTGACCATTTGAATCCCAGATGCAGATGGAAGCCTTTCTAAAGGAACATATGCAGGTATCACTAATGTCATGTAAACTGTTCGAAACCCTTTGGAAATGCCTAACATTACTCCAACTGCCAAAACTGATTGATAACTGCTGAAGAAAGTTAATGCTGAAACAAATTAACCACATTATTTTCTTGTATATTTACTGATTTGGGTGAAATTATCAAACTTTCTTGTATCTACTGAGTACAGTACCGGTATTTGTGTACTGTATAAGATTGAGGGCAGACCACTTGAGTGGTGTACAAATAATGAAGAGAGGAATAGACCAAGACTTGATTTGTTATACCTTTTCTTCCCATCCATCATAAAGCATACACTTTTCGATCAGTAATCTCGTAATGTGCTAAATAACATTATATCGAATTCTAGAACTTACTTGTCCTAGAAACTACCAGCATGATTAGACTACAGTAATACATATATTGTACTGGAAGTTTCAAAGCATCTCCAATAAATGGTGCAAGAAATCGGAATATAATATCAGCCGTTGCTATAGTCGACATAATAATAGCAATCTGACTGGTTGCAAATCCCAAGGCAGCCATTATAAACGGAGTGAAGAGAGAGAAATTCAGTTCGGCAGTGGATGCCAGAGACATTCCGATCATGAGGCTCACATAATGTGGATCACTCAATAAATCCAAGTCAAAGAAAGTTATCACTCGATTGCCAACTTTTCTCAAAAACGATGGTTTTTCTTCTGTAATTATTGAGGCATTGGATTCATCTTGAGCATTATTTTGACTGATTCTGAAAGAAGAAATATAGCTTTACTAATCGCTACCAGTATATTATTACATCATTATTTGCACTTACTGGTGGAACTAAATGTGAGAAAATATACTGAGTAATGAATGTGACACGCACATGTAAAGACCATGGAAAGTCATCTATTTGAAGATGATGTCAGATCACTCAATTTTGTAGCATTTTAGTACCTTGTTCACAAATGATAGAAGATATACAGAAAATTGTTTGCAACACTTGAATTATCTAGCATATTTCTGTATCTACGGAACCAGTATTCAGATGCGGAGGGTAGGTATTATCAGCAGCAAGCAAACAATGAATGCTCCAAATTACAGTGGCGGTTTGACCATACCTTGTCCGGGGCCATGGCCGCGGACACACAAAAGGGGTGGGCCCCCGGGGACCCACCCACCACCAACTCCTGACACCCAAAAGGTCTATACATTGTGATAACAGACTTATAAATAATGATTATGTTATGTAGTATTGAACTGCTATCACGCAATAGCGTTAATATTAGATGGTTACACATAATAGTTGGGTATTCTTTTTCTAACTATTTCTAGTTCTAACACATCGTTCAAACACACATGTGTAATTGCTATGTAATATCATGTATAAGTGAGCGTAGTAACTAAATCATCGATATTATTTAATTCAATTCCACAGTTGATTTAATTATTATTATTTAATTCAATAATAATATTTTTTTCCATCAAACTTTTTATCGCTGGAGTGATTTGTTTTGCTTTACTGGTAGATATGTTGCTATAACAAAAAAAAAAACTGTTTCAGAACTTATTGCAAAATTTAAATGACTTTTAAAAACTTTTACTCAATCACTGTGGATCTGATTATGTACTGACACCTCTTATTTAGTAATCGGTGTGGGTTTAATACATATTTTTGAAATAATTATTCGATAGATAAGAAACGCAATAACGCATACAATTGTATGTTATACTGTCTTGCACGGTTAGTTGATAATTAATTAATAATCAATAATTAATTAGTTTATTGAGCTGTCACTGAGAGATAATTCTCCATTTTAAGAAACTTACGGAGATATCATGTTTATAATTTGAATATTCTTATTATGTTTTTGCGATCTCAGGATGAAACTTTTGCTTTAAACATACCTACATAATTATTGAACTCATGCAAATAACAATAATTAATTACACTGTTTTCACATATTGAGAGGATGTACTCTAAATGATGAAGCTTCGATTCAAACTAAATTATGAGAAAACTATCATTACACTATAGTTGGTTATTGTTTGATCATATGTCTACTGCTAAAAGGTAAAAATAATTTACTCGAATTAAATAATGAAGACCCTTATTAACATACTTATTGGTTAGAAATAACATTTATTTACATATTCACTATCGATTAAATTACTAAAACGGTATATTTCATAATTAAGAACCAGTGCCGGACTGGGCCACCGGGCAACCGGGCAATGCCCTGTGGCGGAATGAATATCAAAATGGGCCGGTCAACGCGAATATGTTTTGCTACACGTTCGTACTGTTGTTTCACTTCAACGTTCCACTTCCATTCGAGGTTTTACCTGAATGATAATATCTAGTGGAACCAGTATTATTAAAACTGGCCCCAGCCGAGCATTTTATAATTTTTAGGATATCATTTGTCATTTTGAATGGGATATTTTTGTATTCTCAAATGATATCGAAATTCATTTCATTGTTAGTGAATATAGCCTTGTTAAATCAGGTTCCACCGAAACAAATTAAGATGCAAACATTTAAAATGGTCACCCCATTAGAATTGGGATTTGTATGATATCATGAAATCAAATTGTGAAATAGCCTATATGCATTCGATTGTAATAGTTTGCAGTTGGAATGTAATAACTCGCCAAAAATGACCCAAACTTCAACTTGTATCCAGGACAATGGCGTATACAGGGGAACGGGGGGCAGCCTTAGCTGAAGTCTTAGCTGGCCTTAGCCTTAGGCCTTAGCCGAACTTAGCCAAAGCTAGACTGAAATTGCATTATCAGAATAAAAAGAATAAAGTTTGTGATAAATAAGATATTATATATTATTTTATGAAGTTAATAATTGGAATGTGTAGGCCTATGTGATGATTATTGGGAGTGGGCCATATTCCTCTATGTTTTCAAATACGACTATTGATTTGAATAATCTCTCCACATCAATAGAAGATTATAGTTGCTTAGCGCCAACTAGCGCTATCTAGGAAGTTTTCCACATTGCGTTCACACTAAAGAATCTACGTATTACAGAAATTTCGTGTAGTTCCCAAAACCCGTAGAATCGTATTTAAAAAAAGAACGTTTCAAAAATTTCCCTGCGGGGCTTCATTCCTACTTCACTTGCATTCACTTTCATTATGCACACCTAGTTTAGGGGCTCACAATAGACTAGAGTCCTTATGCCCAGGGCGCTGAAATGGGACTTGTGATTGGCAAATATCAGTTGGGCCCCTCAAGTTCTATTATGTGATTAATTTTGGCATCTAAATCTCATCTAGCTGAAACACGTAAAACCATATGAAAAAAGATGTAGTTTAAAAAAATTTCCTGCGGGGCCAGAAGGGGGCCTCCCCCCTTGCTCCCCACGGGTCGCCGGCTTCGCATTAACGGGCGGTTACACCACTGTTCGTATATGGCATTTTCTTTTTCAAAATAATATCGCCTCCCCCCCACCCCCCTCCTATGAATATGTCCTGGATCCGCCCCTGCATGTGAATCACTCAATAATATGTTGTTATTATAATATATTTAAAAACCTTAACGTAGAATTTGTAGTATTAAAACGTGTAAGAAACGAATGCTCACATACTCCATGAGGATAGCCAATTTTTTCACAAAATTTCTTCCATTTTACACTTGAGTTTCCCCCCCCCCCCCCCTCCCATCCCCCCAAAATATAATCCTTGCTACGCCACTGATCCAGGATGACTATTGCAATACATCAATAAGCATAGGCCTATATATGTGGACGTCTACTAAACGTTAAAAAATATGCCTAAAAAAATCAAGATTTAAAAAAGAAATCCCCTGCGGGGCACAGAAGTGTGGGTCCCCAGCCTTCTGTTAATGTATAACCATTTTGGCTTCGGTCAATCACACACCTCAGTCCTCAATCACAGAAATATTATTTACGAAGTGCGGGTGTGCCAGTGCCCCCCCCCCCTCCCTCCCGGCCTCTTTTTCAAGTTTTTTGCCCTGGCCGTTTTCGAGTGCCAGTCCGGCACTGTTAAGAACCTATAGCCTACTCCTTCTTATTCTTGAAGTCAAATTACAACGTATTTTTGATCATTTATTTATTAGCCATTATACTGTATTATACATTATACTGAAACTTTGACAATCCAGGAACATACAACCAAGTTGGAAAATAACGAACTGATGAGAACCACATTCCGAAACAAAAAACTCGCAAATTTGTAATTCGAAATTAGGGGTGGTGGTAAGTATATTGTTCAATTTGTCTGGCCCCGGGCCAGGGACGTCGTTAGGATTTCTGTATTGGGGGGGCGCAGATTTCAAGTATCACCAAGCTCGATATTATATAGGTGCGCGAAAATGGGGCTGTGGGGCGGGAGCCCACCACAAGAGCCCCGCAAGGAATTTTTGGAAATATGGACAATTTCGAAATGATTTTTGCGTTCTCTGATCAGTTTTGCATCCTAATGATCGAATCATTATCGAAAAATTCGAAGGAACGTGTCACCGGGATTCAGAATCATTCTCGTAGAAACCAACCATGTATTATTTATCATAATTCATATTGATAAGTAGCAATATTTCATTATGTTTATTCGCAGGTCAACATTTAGATTTTTCAAAGAAAGATAAATTATTGGGGGGGCGCAAATGTCGATTGGGGGGGCGCGCGCCCCCCCTTGGACCCCCTAACGACGTCCCTGCCCCGGGCGTGGTTGTAGGTTCAAGCCGCCACTGCTCCAAAAAGTAAAATGGAGTAGAAGTTAATTTTAACAGCAACCACCATTACTTTAGATGGATTTATTCATCTGGTTATGTTACTAACAATGTGTAATAAGATTGGAAACAAAACCTGCAGACAGTGGAACAATTAAAATGATTATAAACTTCATATATTAACATACGTAACTGTGTTTTTCTGCTTCATTGCTGGCTTTTTAACTTTATTGTCTTTCAAATATTTTGATTTGTCTTCTGTTAATTCTTTATCTTCGGCAAGGTCTGGAAGTGGTGCGTATATTTTGTCATCGAATATTTTGATGCTGCTACCGAGATTGACTGTTTCTAGACTTGTTGACCACCAGTCATAGGGCACGGGTGCCTGAGGTCTACTTGTAGCTTCATCAGCTTGAGATATGCTTCGGTTTATCGTCTTTGATCTACCTGACACAGATGACAAGGTAAATAGTGTTGAGTGCTGTACAAATCACAATATTATCCTGTTTGGCCTACTTATGGTCGACCACACCAGCTGTGTGAATTGATTCCAAGTGGAAAGCAAAGTTATAGAGCAGACAACCAAGTCCTGTGTGGCCTTCCTGGTCAAGAATCCCCTATAACACCAGAACACAGTAGGCTTATAAAGCTACGAGAATCACGAAATATGAGCTTTTTCATTTTCAGTTCTTATACATCAGTTTGCTAAAAAAAATCACAGCTACCTGGAATGACACCACAGATTGAAGGAAGATGTTGAATGCAAAGACCCAAATAATACCCCTGATTGTTTTTGGAATTTCTGCTCCAAATAATTTCTTAAAATTAGGTAAATCATCAGTTTCACATAGAAAAGAGCAATTTTTAACATTTCAAAAATTCATAGCTCCACTCAAAAAAGAATTTCTATTCAACCTGGGAAACTATTTCCTTAAAGGCTCAAATCATTATATACCTACCTATAGATAGAATCATTATAAGCTATAAGATTATTTTTACTTTATCAACATTATTACTATCACATATGTTACTATCATATTCAATGCATCACTATAATTTTTTTTTCATTTCTTTATTTTCATATTTTATATTGGGTTCAATGACGCACTGTTATGATAACTGAGATCTAATGGCGTTGGATAGATAATTAGTGAGATGATGGGATGATGAGATGAAGGTTGTTGGGTAATGGGAAGGATATTGTGATGGAAGCGTTTGTGCCCTATATTGTAGGAAGCATCCCGGCATTAGCCTAGACTACAGAGGGAAACCACGAAAAAGCCATGTAAAGATGGACAGCGGCGGGGATCGAACCAGGTCCAAAAACCCCTCGCCTCCCGGATCACATGAAGACAGCTCGTTAACCACTGCGCTGCATGTGCCGGTCCCTATTTCGTTGTATTTATTCTAGTATTCCAGATGAAACTTTTTTCGTGTATTCAAATTCGAGTGATTTGATATGCAAATATGTGAAATTATCATGGACCTTATTTGATGTATGGTGAATTCTAGTAAATCTCAACCCACCCCAAATATAGGTCTATTTGCCTATACGTAACATCAGCTACTCTCAATCTGGTTTAAAATTACAGTTGAAATGATAGGATTTACATAGGGCTTACTTATAGGAAAAATACAAATCTATCTTGATGTGGTTTAAATGAATATGGCTTGAGTTTCAGTGTAATAAATGGAGTCTCACAGCAATGCCGCAGTCTCTGGCAAACAAGATGGCCAAGGTTATAGCAGTGGACAGACAACCACGTAATTCACTCATTATGTGCTTATTTTGGAGAGTTATATAACTTATATTGTATAGTTGAATAGAACCCTTCAATAAGAGATACTTCACATTTTTGTTTTAATAACTTTGAAACTTGATACAGAACCATTGTTCCCCAATTAAGGCTATGGATGAAAGTTAGGATTGTTAGGACGGGGCACCACAAGGGCGATTTTACCATCCTATTTCAATTCTTTGAAACCAATTAAGTTTAAGACCAGGACTGCGCTGTCTGTGGCCACACATTTCCGCCGCAGATAAAAGTCTTGCAGTTTCCAAAAGCACGGAGCACATTATAAGTAAAAACCGTTTCTGTGATATATCCGGACACTACTAGCATTGGTATTGAGAGTGAACCAAACACATGAATGTTGATATCTTCCACTTCAAACTGAATCTTCTAGGCAATGTAAACTTCTTTCCATATAGCAGATGTGAAGTTTATCATTATTCAATAAGGGGAAAAAACAAAAATAAATAGTGATGGGCCTAAATTGGTATAATTAGACCTATCAATCTACCAATTGTGAATATGTATGTGTATATATATATATATATATATATATATATATATATATATATATATATATATATATATATATATATATATATATACATATATGGGATATTTTAGCCATATCATAAGAGATACGTCTCGACCGGGACTTGAACCCTGGTCCGCTGCTTACCCACTGAGCTACCGAGATATTACTCTTATGTCATAGCTATACTTGAAGTGACGACACTTCCTGTAGCTAGCCCTTTAGAGGGCTTAGATTCACCCAAGGTGTAACGATTGCACGTTACCACAGGTCCTTGTGCACTCTCTTCTACCTTCACCTAGGCATGAGGAATAATGTAATCATTAAACTTCTTACCGTAGGCCTATACTGCTAAATAGAGGTACTGTACTCCCTATCTTATGTTAAGGTAAGCTGCTGGTTTAAGGTGACACCAGCTGATCTAGGTGGAAATGGTTCACATCTGACAAATGTATACAATCAAATGAAGACTCACATCAGTCCATACATCAATATTTAATCAACTAAACAATGAGCAATGTTCACTTGTCAAATATTACATTGCATTATCTTCATAAATGGAATACGAGCAGAATTTTACTATTTACCACTATCAACATACTTCACACAGCATCTTTGAATAGGCTTTCGTGAGGATGTACAGAATTCACTCAATTCCAATCATTGTATTGATGTTCCATGGGTAATTATAATCCAAGGGTTATTATAATATTATACTTATAAGCCATCTGGTTTATTTTGTCTAGCTGTTTGTATATACTGTATTATCTTCTTACCTCGGAAGATCTGGCCATCACATGTGTTACTGAATCTTCTCTTCTCAATGAGTGGTGTTTCAAAGCCGTACATCGATTTTGTGTCTATATCAACCTCAATTGCGTGATCTGTTTCCGACATATATCGTCTTCGTTTTGGATTCACCACTTCTTTGGTCATTACTTCTAACTCAAATGTGTCATCTTCATTTTCTGGATCTGAACAGATGTTTACAGTATAAATTATAACAACAAGACTTGACCATAGAATAGGTAATCGGGGGGCTCAATTTGGGATCATTTCATTCTCTGCTATCATTGAAATGTTCACATAGTCAGACTAAACTAACGTAAGGGTAGCTACCTATTTCAGCGTCATTCTCTAATGGCTTGGAGTGCCATTTAACTGGATGTAACAACAACGATGCCATTAACGAGTGCAGGGAAAGACCTCCTAGCAACAGGGCAGTTCCCTCGATGCCGTAATATTGTAGAGATGCACTAATCAATTGCGGCATGAATATTGGTCCCAGCCCAGTGGCAGTCGTGGCAATGCCAGCAGCTCTACCTCGTTGCAATTTGAAATAAGTGTTCAATGCTAGTGAAAATGAGGCCATCACTAATATCATCCCAATAGCTAGAAAAAATTAGTAAGTTTATCTTCCAGGCTCTGAGATGTGTTCTTATACGATTTTTTTATATGGAAATTCATGTACCAAGATATCATAGATGATATTGTTGTTTAATGTTTATATATATATACAGTATATATATATATATATATATATATATATATATATATATATATATATATATATATATATATATATATATATATATATATATATATATATATATATATATATATATATATATATATATATATATATATATATATATATATATATATATATATATATATATATATATATATATATATATATATATATATATATATATATATATATATATATATATATATATATATATATATATATATATATATATATATATATATATATATATATATATATATATATATATATATATATATATATATATATATATATATATATATATATATATATATATATATATATATATATATATATATATATATATATATATATATATATATATATATATATATATATATATATATATATATATATATATATATATATATATATATATATATATATATATATATATATATATATATATATATATATATATATATATATATATATATATATATATATATATATATATATATATATATATATATATATATATATATATATATATATATAATATATATATATATGTATATATATATGTATTTATGTATGTTGGAGCTGTCTTCTGGGTTGTTGATCCGCATTTTGTCACTTGTGATAATATTCTACCGAAACGTTGAGTTTGTGATAGTGAGCATCTTATTATTACATGTGATGCGGATTAACAACCATAAAGATAGTTCCAACATCAAATACAGCTGCCAAGAGCTACATGAAAACAGATACATATTCAAGCCTATATATATATGTATATATATATATATATATATATATATATATATATATATATATATATATATATATATATATATATATTCGAAATAGTTCATAAAGACATTATGACAGCCATAATAGTTGGTTTTGAAAATATTGTGCAACAATTGCCACATGAATACAATATCATTTCCCTTCATTTTCAACTTGGAAATAATCCATGAATAAATTTAATTGACAGTATTATATGTACCTGATTTGAGAGCTATATATATTTGAAATACAACTATAAATTTCATTAGAAATAAATGTTGTATTACTCATTCAACTTTTCAAACATCAATCATACTAATAATGTGTACTATGTCATAACTTACATGTGATAATGCTGTAAAAGATGAGAAAGTCCATGAACGTGTCAGCCCAACTTAAACAAGAGACACCAATGAAAACAAGAATCGAGCCAGCTATCGCTACTTTACGAAACTTGAATCTTCGCAATAAGGGACCAATAAATATGCCGAAACCCATTCCGAACGCTGAGTTGACATTGATGATAATGGAGCAGTCAGTTGTGCTCAGACCCATGGCTATAAACTTGTCTTTGAACACCAGACCAAATGATTGTATTATCGGAATAACGATAACCTGTATGAGAACCAACAAAGTAATATTATTAGCGAAACATCAAGCACCGTCTGAATGATGATCTATTACCTACTTAGGCCGGGCAAACAAATGACGTGAAACTTGAAATCGATACACAATTGAATGTTCAATTTAATGCCTCGGCAAAATTCGATTCTAGCAATTGCCAATCATTGGTGCTCCGTTAGTGCAGGTTAATGCTCGTTGGTGCTATTATAGTGCTGACACTATTTTCCGGGGCCAACTTCACGCTAGCCCTGCACATGACCGTACATTTTCTTGCACCCGCATCTTAAATCCTGTTAGTGTTCGTTAGTGCTGTTCATCATTCCATTAGTGAGGTCATAGTACAGATTGCAAACGACATAAGCCCTTGGTGGGGCTGTCTCCCACATGAAAACTTATGGTGTTTTCATAATGTTTAAACTTAATTGTTTTTTACCTAGTTCTAACTAGTAGTTAGTGTCACAAAATGTTTGTTGGTGCCATCTTGATTCAGCCACTGATTGTCTCTATATATAGCAATCAAAATCAATTAAATGTACCTAATTCACATTGCGTCGGCTAAATGTTTATTTGTCACATATCCACTTTTCACTTTTTCTGAGATAGCATTTCCATCATGTTTATGGATGTTTATTTGTACTATATCACATACAAAATGTTGGAGTTTGTCAAAGACAACGGTTAAAATTAATGTTTGTTTGTACCATGTCCAAGACAGCTAACTTCGTGTAACTTCGTGTAACTTCGTGTACCTGTTTACCCTGGCGGTCGGAACCACGTTCACCAAGAGCGGCTGGATCGTCCCGCTCACGTACATGCTGTTCACCTTCCTCTGATCGCCCTTCTCAGCACCACTTCAACCAAACCTCAACCCTTCAACCAGCACAATCAAACCTTTGGAAGTGATTTACTCAGAACTGGAAAAAGTGGATGTGGAACAAATAAACATTTAGCCGACGATTGGTTATTCTAAGGATTTGGTCGACTAACTTTTCTATACAATTTGAAACTCACAATCATTCTAGAGTATTATTTGAGTGAAAGCAGTGAGTAGGATTATCAACGGGACCAATAATGGAAATAAATACTTGAAGTATTCATAGGAAAATAACCAAGATGTTGAAACAGAGTAGAGTTTGAAAAGTAGAATTATCCGAAATGAGTACATTTTTAATTAATAAGTCTCTTGTTTGCTATCTTGAACAAATTAAACAAACAAATTAAGAATTTTCATGGAGACTGAAGACAGTGGATGTGCAGCCGTACACTTTATCTAAAAAAATATTATTTTGAACAGTTATTTACTTACTCATACTTATTCATTTGAAATGTATAGGTGTATAGGTGTAGGTAGATAACTGTTCTAGAAAATATTCCCTTCTTTCCTGCTATATTCTGGCACTAGTTTGATCATACTTCTGAAGTAATGTTACCGTTCAAAAGTTTAGTTTGTTAAACAAAATTATTCATTCGATACAAATAATAGCGAAGGAAAACTCCAAGCAATATGCCCCTACTTTATTCATTTCATTGTGAATGTTCAGTTGTCAAAAATATTCAATCCAGGCTTGTCACTGATTGTCTTTTTCATGTCTATCGGATAACGAGATTTCTTCACATGAATAATGGCGAATAAGATTCGTTTCATTTGTCCACGTAATCGTTCTTTGGTTTTGAGATATTGTTTAAAAGTTTGAACGATTCTACTCTAAAGGCATGAGGTTTCATAGTTTCACTTGAGCGAGGCTGCCCCACACATGCCTCGAGTCGCTTTTCGTCAGAACTAACGATTGACATTTGCTTGAAATTTTTTTTGCACATGTGTGGGGTCAACTTCACAGGGGTCTCCAGAAAACTACAAATGACTGTACAATAACTATTCATTATCTGTAGAGCTTGAACTAAAAGTGAATGACCATTTTCTGTTCTCCTTGTCAAATCATGCAATATCTGAGATCGACTGGTTTGGTCACGTGGCAGGCCATTTTATGAAATAGGGAGTTCTTAGATCATATTTCATACGTTGAACATATCATTGGCTAGTCTTACATCGAAGGGCTGTTTGACACATACGATTGGATGTCCAGTTCATTTGCAAAGCATTGATTTTGGACCTTTAACAATTGTGTGGAATGTAGTCTTTGAATCTATTCAAGGACCTCCACGAGACAAGAACAACTCCAGAAGATGGCGAACAGTTTTCGTCGAAACCTCAAGTAGCTGGGTTCGTTTCAGAACCAACAACACTCCTCAAAGAAGGGAAAATTCCCACAAAGATAAACTCACCATATATATATATATACCGTATATATATATATATATATATATATATATATATATATATATATATATATATATATATATATATATATATGTGAGATAATTTAGCCACGTCGTAAAAGATACGTCTCGACCGGGAATCGAACCCGGGACCTTCAGATTGCCGGTCCGCTGCTCTCCCACTGAGCTACCGAGATATCACTCTTATGTCGTGGCTATACTTAGGCTTAGATTCACCCAAGGTGTAACGATTAGACGTTACCACGAGACGTATCTTTTACGACATGGCTAAAATATCTCACACATCTTGATATTGGATCGTATCCAAGAAGTTCAATGATCACATTATTCCTCATGCCTAGGTAAAGGTAGAAGAGTGTGCACAAGGACCTTATATTATATTTTATATATATCTATATATATATTTATAAATTGTCTCGCGACGTTTCGAAAAGGTGGCTTTTTTCTTCATCAGGCTTCACTGTAGAACTGCGCTCGAACAAATGGATTCCAATCTCTCCGTCCTGCGTTAATACCACGACTCCGGGGCTCGGTCGCACCAATCGGGCTGTTGTGTTGGCTTCCCGTTGTTCTGATTGGCTTGGGCGTGTCTCCGTGCATTTTTCCGGTAAACCCTAACTCCTTCGTGGCGTTATCAGCTGGTTGGATGCAAAGCACACTCTCGGTAAGGGGACGTTCATAAATTATGTCACATTCTTTTAGGCCACTTTGAACTCCCTCAACCTCCCATGTCACAGTTGGTCACAAAACCTACTACCCTCCCTCTTTAGATACGTCACAAATTCTCATACCCCCCTTTAACAAAAATTTGAATTTACAGGTGGCAAAGGTATAATAAAGTAATAAAATCAAAATATTCATTTCTTCATGTTAGCTTTTTGAGTAGTCAAACTTGATGATTATTTGATATGCATCTGCTGTTTCTAGGGTGGGTATGAATATACCTAAGAATGGCACCAAATACGTAGAACAAAAAAATGTAACACTTTGTCACAAATCTTAACAACCCCCCTCACCCCTAAGCTGTGATGTAATTCATGGACAACCCCCAGGCAAGCTTGTGCCTGGCCAGAGCTTGGATGGGTTACCAGTTGGTTTTGTTCGTTCACGCATCAATGTGCCGTTGTTGACTCCTGGTCTGTTGATGAGATGTTCATTTGGTGCTATTCTTCCTCTTGTCAGCAATGACAGGTTGAGCTCGGCTGTTCATACCAGCTGTTTTCGGTGCATCTTTCAAACGTCGCCCAGGGTACGCCGGGTAGGCCTGGGCCGTGGCGGTGATGCATTAGGTACGGTTTTATACTGTTTTTGTTTACACTTTCTGTTGATTTCACATATTATATATTTGTCATTCGTACATACAACAGTTAAATAAACTTTACTTTTGATGTCGAGTATTATAAGTGTCCAATTCTCTTATCGCGATCGGCAAACTAGGATCGCGTATCATCTCAAGCTTCGCCCTCGAATTTATAAAATCTACTCATATGTCGCCCAGGGCGCAAAAACATCACGAGCCGGCCCTGGAGTTACTTCTAGATCCTACGAAACTGTTTCCAAATCAAGTAAATCAAAAAAATTCCCTGTGGGACAGACATTGGGGGGCAAGCACCCCAAGCCCCCACCCCCCGAATATATATATATATATATATATATATATATATATATATATATATATATATATATATATATATATATATATATATATATATATATACACTATTGGTTTAAGCAGATGGTGAACTTTATATCATAATTTCATGCCATCTTCCATTATAATATTAGACGTAGTTATGTATGTTGTTCATACCCTCACAATAAGAGGCCGTATCTAATGATTTGGGCTGCGCGTGCCTATGGCCAGACAATGTCTCAAGCGGGACTGCGTAACCAGGTAAGTGGCAAGACCGTAAAACCTAATATCTCATATATATATAAATATATATATATATGATGCTGCTTAACGACCCCGCCTACAGCTAGGTTACACGGGGGTACGAATGTGCGTGTTGATTATGAAAGATGAAGTGATGACAGCCCATGCCTCATGCAAGACTCGAGCCAATATCTGACCTTACACCAGGTTCTGATGCAACGCTTTAGTTGACTGAGCCGCGGGTGCGATATTCGTACACTTGTACAATTAAAAATAGTACAAAAGTGTATTTGTTCATCAAGAGAAAAATCCAACACCAACAACTAATTTCATTTTACTCTCAAATTTGTTCATTTAATTGAACATTACACTTGAATTAATGATTTGTAATTGAATTGTTGTTAATTTGAAGTGTCCAATAGTATTTTAGTCTATTCATATTTGAAAAGATTTGTGTGCTCACATTACTTAATGCCGAGGCGAACACCACTACCCATCCCCATCCGCCATCGGGTGCAACAAACTTAGCTATTGGCTTTGCATCAGCTGAAGTAACAGCAGTCTCCCTTCTCATAGTCATGGTCTGGAAAAACAAAATATCATTCACACACACCATAGATCTAACACAGATCACTATACATTTTTAGACGAGCTTTAGCGAGGATTCAATTTGACATACTGAAACAAATTGGTGTTCGTTTTTATGTTTTTTGTGTCGGTTCTCCACAGGTCAAATGGCTACAGCTATCAACTTCTAACTTTCTTCCGTTATGGTTCCTCATCTAACTTAGATCTGTATAGTATTGTTGGCTTTTGTGGCATTATCGGGTGGTAACTTTTATTAGAAATTTCAAAAATACCAATTAGAATAACACAGCAGAAAAAAAAAATTTTTCCAAAAAAATGAAATTTTGCATGAAGTTGAATTACATTTTAATACACATTTCTGGAATTTTCAGCTTGATCGGGTCAGCCATTATGAAGAAAAAACATAAAATGTGCTAAATTGGTACCACTCAAAGCAGTTTTTACCCATTTTTACCCATACTATTACTATCCGCTCGTCTAACAACGCATACGTGGCGTTTCCCTAGTTTACTCTATTTCATCTTTTGTCGACCGAAATCACGATGTTTCGTTGTTTCGTTGCACGATGATTGTTGTTTGTTGTCAGCAACTAGCGCCTGTACTCGTGCTTCCGATTGTTTTGCGACTTGTGATTTGACAGTGGAAGCAAGCCTATAGCCCGAGTCCTCCGCGCCAACGACTTGTCAACTGAAATGGTCCGCGTTGGGTCCCATGTTCCCAATCCAGTTGAATCATCATTCACTTTAAGTCTGAATGAAACACAATTTTTTTGACTTGAGATTCCAACAGAACTATTTAGAGACAATTAGTGAGAAATTTGTTCCCAGAGCAATCGAAATTATTCCTATACACTTATGCCTTACTGGTGGGTCTGCCACATCGGTACCAAACATAACCATACAATGTTTTATATATATATATATATATATATATATATATATATATATATATATATAATATATATATATATAATATATATATATATATATATATATATATATATATTTATATATATATATATATATATATATATATATATATATATATATATATATATGAATATATATAATTGATTGATTATTGTTTGCTTAACAACCCCACCAACAGCTAGATTGAACGGGGGTACCCATGAGCTGGTGATTATGAAACTATGAGGTGATGATGTGAAAGAACGTTTATAAAAACCCATATGCCTTATGCGGGATTCGAACCCACGCCCAATGGTGACTTCAGTGTCTGATATATATATATATATATATATATATATATATATATATATATATATATATATATATATATATATATATATATATATATATATATATATATACACTGGCGTCAGAACCGGGGGGGGGGGGGGGGGGGGGGGGGCAAGGGGTGCAATGCCCCCCAACTTTTGGCCAAGGGGGGGCAAGGGGGGGCAAGAAAAAAGGTCTTGCAAGACACAATGTGAAAAGACGAGAAATAGAAAAGACGAAAAAAGAAGGAAGAGCTAGGGAAAGAAAGAAAAAAAATATAAAAGAAAGAGATGGAAGGAAAGATGTATATAGATAGATAAAATCGTGCATAGATTCATATTCCACATTGCATAGAAAATTAGATGGGGACATTCAGTGCTAGAAGGAAATTGATTTTGGCATCTGAATCTCATCTGAAACACGTTGAACCATATTAAAAAAGGTGTAATTTAAAGAAATTTGATGTACCGTTTCGAAATGACAGCTCTGGTACGCAGTTTATGAGTTAGCAGAAATCAACAAGCAACACTATATTATGCTTCCTCCAGATGTAAATTATTTATTACAATTTGTGTGAATTTCCCAAATTCTAACAGTCGTAACAATGATAATGAAGTGAAATGGAGAAAGAGAATTTCCGAAAAGGGTCGTTTCTAGGGATGACCAAAGAGCGTGACTGCCAGGGGCGTCAAATTTAAGGGGCGCTATCGGCGCACATTTGTGACATCCTATTAACAATAATATTGCATAAATCATATTCTATTTCACTTATGCATTATTGGGTGGAGTAAATGTTATTATTCGAACAGCATTGTAATCGAATGATAGATTAAAATAAGCATTTTATTTCCTCGGATCAGCCATTCAGCAAAACTAGTTTCCTTACCACACTGAAGAATTATTGAATTCCAGAAATTTCGTGTAATTCCCAAACCCGTAGAATCCTATTTAAAAAGATACATATTCGGAAATTACCCTGCGGGGCTTGATTCCTCCCTCACTTCCATTCACTTTCACTATGCACATACAGTTTTTGGGGCTCACAATTGAGTCCTTGCCCGTGGCGCTAAATTGGGTCAGAACGACCCTGCAGATACATAACTATGATTGGCAAATATCAGTTGGGTACCTCTGGTTCTTCAAAACAATTAATTTTGTCATCTAAATCTCATCTGAAACACGTTAAATCGTGTCAAAAAGAGAGTAATTTGAAAAAAATTCCCTGCGGGGCCAGAAAGAGTCCTTCCCCCCTTCCCCCCCTGTGGGTCGCAGGCTTCGCGTTACCTGCCTGTCCTTTGTACAACTGTTCTTATATAACATTTTCTTCTCCAAACTGAGAACCCCTCCCCCCCCTTCCCCCCGTCTTGGTATTTTTTTCTTCTGTCCTGAGAAATACTTGAATGTTATTGAATATGTGGCACCCCATACTTCCTTCCTCCGCGGGTCGCAATTGTTGAGCTTGCCCCCCCCAACTTTCAAAACGTTCCGACGCCCCTGTAATGTATATATATATATATATATATATATATATATATATATATATATATATATATATATATATATATATATATATATATATATATATATATATATATATATTTATATATATATACTATATAATAACTTATTACAATACACATGAATTACATGGATAATCGGAAGTCAAGTGATAGGAATTGCATATGGCGAAATATTATTTGAGTATAATAGTAATAATAATAATAATAGGCAAACGCGGAATGTGCGTTGTAAGATGAGCGGAACTCTACACACCTTGATCATATAAAATGAACTTTATCCGATGCCAATGGATCTAGGAAGCCGTGAATTTAACAATGCCATATTTTTCCACTAATATTTCTATCTTTTCTATAAATAAAAAACATGTATGTAAAATCTCCTAATTACCCGACTGATGAATTAGGGGTCTTAGGTAAAATGTGTAACACATATAATACAATTCAAATGAATGTTATTTATTCACGTAGGTATGCAACACACAATACCCGAGGAGCAGAGCACCCGTAGGTGGTTGGTTACCCTATGAGGGTCCGTAGACCAACTAACTTATTGGCGGGGGTTTCACACAAAACCACCCCCACTCTTACCCTTACTTGTTATAAGAAGGCAACACTGTCAAAGATTGAACGAAAGAAATTAAAGTCAAAACAGTGTAAAAGGAAAAGGAAATTACGAGAACAAACATTAATGAGAAAAACATAATATACTGAATACCTTTTGCTAATCTCGATAACCAAACCATTGAATTTAATACTACAAAATCAATGACCAAACCAAGCTGAAATAATTAAAAGACAAAACCTGAAACGGCGGGAAAAAGTAAAGCTAAGATCTGACAACAAGTAGAGATGCAATAAGATAAAAGGGATGGGAAGGAAGCTAACTTTTGGCAAGGTCGTGTCTTTTGTGTGGATGAGTTCGTGACAAGAAGAAAGAAACAGAAAAGGGGTAGGACCAGATAGGCATGCAGGGTGGTCGAAGGATTGGGGTCATCACATGTATTAAATTATTTTCTTCGAAACGGCTGGTCCGAATTACACGTCAATTTTTATTAATGTGTATTATCTCTGTGTTCACATTTGAGGAAAATTTGAATTATATTGGAGAGATTTTATTTTTCAATTTTTTCCGCCCAGCCTAATCTTATGTGGTTTTTAGAAACTTTGAAATGATGTTTCTCAAAAATGGTCCTACCGATTTGACCCCAAAACTATACAGTTCTAAGTTGGATGAGTTTGCGTATAAAAAAAGTTTCAAATCAATCGGTCAAACCCTGCGACCTGTGCAGTGCGCACAAACAAACAAACAAAAAAAACAAAAAAAACACACAGACAAAGCTCCGTAAGAGTGGGATGGAAACTCTTCGCTAACGCTCATCGAATAATGAAAATAATGATAAAATAATAGTGATAGAGATAGTAATAATAGTACCGTAATATGAATGATAATAAAAATGATATGAAAAAATGTATGAATATATTAATAATTAGAGTAACAACAATTACATAATTATGATAAAGAAGGAAAATATATTACCAAGTGCAAGAAAGAGTGAATCTTGTATTTGCACTCAGATTAAGGTCTATATATATATATATATATATATATATAGGGATGGAAATTATAATAAGTCTTTATTCTATATATAATGAATTGGTCAAGAGACTATCATGACACAATAATGACTAATAACTAGGCAAACGCTGAATATGCGCCCTGAGATGAGCCAGATATCGATCTATTTGAAGCATAGTCGAAAAACTCTACACACCTTGATCATGTAAAATATATTTCATTAGGTTACTGTCGAATCTAGGGAGCCGTGAACTGCAACATTTTTCTGCTATTATTTCTATCTATTCGATAAATAAATAACATGTAACCGGCACATGCAGCGCAGTGGTTAACGCGCTCGCTTCATGTGATCCGGGAGGCGAGGGCAATTTTGAACCCAGTTCGATCCCCACCGCCGACCATCTTTACAGAGGTTTTTCATTGTTTCCCTCTGTAGGCCTAGTCTAAGGCTAATGCCGGGATGGTTCCTACGAAAAGTCGGCCATGACCGCCTCCTTCCCATTATTCTTCCCATCACCCAAGAACCTTCATCTCATCATCTCATCATCCCATCATCCCGTCATCTCATTAATCATCCATCTGACGCCATTAGTTCTGCGCTATCATAACAGTGCGTCGTTAAACCCAATATAAAAAAGTACATGTAATACATTATTTTTTTCTATACAGCTGGCTCGTATTGCATACAAATTTTTATTTACGTGTATCACTTCCGTTTTTACATTTGAGGAAAATATGAATTATATTGATGAGATCTTATTTTTCAATTTTTCCCGCTCAGCCTAATCTCATGAGGTTTTTAGAAACTTTGAAATGATGTTGCTCAAAAATAGTCCAACCGATTTGACCCACAAACTATACAGTTTTAGAAGTTGGATAAGTTTGCGTATACAAAAAAAGTTTCATGAAGTTTCATGCGTATGGTCAAACTCTGCGACCTGTGCAGTGCTTACAAACAAACAAACAAACAAACAAACAAACAAACAAACACACACAATGTTGTAATTAATGGTACCAAAATTGAGGTTGTACAAGAGTTTAAATATTTGGGTATTATACTTGACTGTAGACTTAATTTTAAGAGCCATATGAATTATATTGTGAAGAAAATTGGGAAAAAAATTGGATATCTAAGAAGATGTGGTAGAGAACTGTCAAAATGGACAAAAATCTTAATTTTCAATTGTATAGTTAAACCTCACTATGATTATTGTAGTACCATATTTTTATCTGTCTCTAATGAAATTTTAGATACGTTGCAAAAATTACAGAACTCGGCTATGAGATTTATATTACAGGAAACTTGGACTGTTTCTTCAGAGAAAATGTTGAATAGATTAGAATGGTTAAATGTTAGAAATAGTATTAAAATGGATTCCTATGTATTTATATTTAAAATAATTAATGGTTTTATGCCCGTTTACTTTGATAAATTAATTACCAATAATAATGAAATACATGATCACTATACAAGAGGTGCTGATCATATATATTTAGAGTCATGTAATTCTTCAATGTTCAGTAAAAGTATATTTTATAAGTCAGTAAGAGACTATAATAATTTACCTATAGTATTGAAGGAAATCAAAAGTGTGAGTAGATTTAAGCTAGAAATAATCAAACATGTAACTAGCACTGGAAGGTAATAATAAGTAAAATAATTTTAAGAGAGTCATTAATATATGTAGACCTGTATAATTAATAGCAAAATCATTTGCTAAATAAACAAATTACAATACAATACAATACACAACGGACAGAGAGTTGGATTTGGATGGTAAGTGTTGGATGGAAATCTTCGCTAACGCTCATCTAATATCTTGGAGAATTGGTGGAGACGTGACGTGATTATATTGAATTATGATTCGAAGTTGAATAAAATACAATGAGTGCATGATTTGAAAGAATGAGCAAAATTGTACTCGCCATTCCACCCCGTCTGCCTAGATACCTATTGCACTTCGTCAGAGAAAACAGACACGCTTCAACCCGGGGATTATTTGCCATGGTACTGGCCTGTGCGCGGAATATTATGAACTCAACAGGAATTGAAAGATGTAAAAAGTAATACATGATTCAATATTAATTCCAGGATTATCTTTGTGCTCATCTTTATGAAGAAGAAGAAGAAGACTTCTCATAATAATACCTTTTATCTACCCAGAACTTTTAACATATGAGTAGACCTATACCAAATAACAAATGACAGAATATTTGATAGAGTAAATGAATGTTTATAAGCATCTTAGAAAATGACAACATGAATAAAAACCTAATCTCTCCTCATTAATACGGTGTTATCTTATCGGGCAGTTTGGGCATCTGTCTATCAAATATCGATACCCACACTAAGCAAATACTAAGTTAATTCTAGATCGGGATGATCGTTAACAATATCAATACCTTCAAAATGAGGTGAAATAATAGCGTTAGGCTTAGATTGTAACATTTTTACATGTCACATTTTCCTATCCTGTGGAAATGATGCGATTCAACTTGTTGATAGCTGTCACTTCTATGTTCTTGGAAGATTTAACATATTCGTGTTATCTCCCCATCTCGTAGCATTATCAAAAGTGATCACTGAAAAGCTGAAATTTCGCTCTCCCATGCTCTCTGAAGAGACTCATTTCCGTCAGCTTGGAAAACATACAGTCTTTACTCCTTAATTGATAATCTACCATCAATGGTGCCAACTTCTAACACGACTAAACTCATTATCCCACTTCCAGTAGATTGTACGGCCGATCATTTTCAGAAAGAATAGTGTTGGTCCATTACAGAAACTTTGGAAATATCGATGCAAAACATTTCGCGTATCTTGAAAATAATGTTATGGTCTCTTTCAGTAAAAGTGATATTTTTAACTCTCTTTTCACTATTTTCTTGGCGAGTTTTGTCATCGAAACACTCTGTGCAACTTTCATGGAACGAACCGACTAAAAAACGTTTTACCAACAAATTATATGATATTCATATTTTGATATGAGACTGTATAAATCAGTTATTCATGTAATATATAATAATTTTTTGGATCGATGTAAAATTCCAATGATTCATTTTTCAAAATTTGAAATACTTGTATACCAATCCATGCACACTTTCATAAACATAAATGGGAGGAGCTACAGCTCTCAACAATAAAGTTGTTTGTGATCAATACATTGAAATCCTTAAATTTGAAGTATTAATTGAGTAAAATGTTGTGTTTCTTACTTACGTCGGCATTGGAATACGTTTATTGAGTCGAATATGTTTGAGTGGTGCACCTGACTGACACAGGCCACCACGTATGACAATCATTATTGAGGTACAAACTGCGTTATCACTGTTATCAAACACATATCCATGACAGATAATTACTATTGAATCTTTCTAATAGTTTCCCCTACTTTTTTCCTCCTCAATCTTTGCCGATAATAGTATTTCCTGATTAACCTTGCATAATACAATCTGGATATCTGAGGTTAGAGTTTGTGTAGACCTATACTGATTATCAAATGGTTATCAGCGCAACTTCGTACAGAAAGAAGAGAATTGAATAAAACTAAAACAATGACTCGAGTGAACTCAAGTGTGGAACTATTTGAGCAAGAGTATTTTTTGTAGAGGAACGAGGCCAAGGTCTGAAGAAAAAAAAAAATATATATATTTTTTCAGAGAATTCACGAATACTTTGTGAATATATCATGTAAACAAACACACACAGACACCCACACATATATAATTATATATATATATATATATATATATATATATATATATATATATATATATATATATATATATATATATATGTGTGTGTGTGTGTTTTTTTTTTTTTTTTAATAAACGATACGGGATTAAATAACTTGTTCCTTTAGGGTATTATCTGTACCGCTGAAGTACAAAATAAAGATTACATATTTATGAAAATTACATGAGAATATAAATAAACAAAAAGTCACTTTGAATGTAAATGAAACCGTTTACATAGTTAAACACCAATGAAACAAAAGAAAATCGAACACGAAAGACGGAAATAAACAAAGATCAAACAAACATGGTTTCAGCCAGTGAGGAGAGTGGGGCCGAAGATGAGCTCTTTGCCCTGCAAGGAGCAGAGAGCCTCTCCAAAACACCACTTCTCCTTGAAGGAGTCAAAGTCACCTACTCCCAAATACCACGCATACTCTTTCAGTATGCGCGATTTAATGCGTGCTACCAACACAACATTATAGGGAGAGGGGACACGGTTCTCTTTGAAAAAGGCAACTAGCATACGGTAAACCGTGCTCTTTGCTAGCACAAGAAGGTAGTTGGCCAATTCATTACGGGTCGAGGTGCGAGCATTTCCGGGTTCGAAACCCGAAAATACTTCCTTGAGTTGGAGGTGATGTTGGCGACCAAGAAGTTTCTGCAGCAAGCGGTCTACAAGCTGCCACATGCTTCTCGCTCGGCTGCATGAAACGACCATGTGCCACGCCGTCCCCTCAGTGTCACACCATGGACACATGCGAGATGCGGACAATCCTGCATGGTGAAGGAAGATCGGGTCAGCAAGACGGTTCTTTGCTAGTCGCCAAGCAATTTCGCCGTCTAGCCCCAGAGAGGGGGATCGGAACAGTCCTGACCAATTAACTGGATGATCGTACCAGTGACCCTTCTGCGGACCGTCCATGTCTAGTAGCGGAGCCATGATATCTAACAGGAGTGTGCGTCTGTCCATCTTCAGCTCAAAAGGTACAAACTTGTTCTCTCTAGCCCGATAATAAGCTAGAGGGGGTGGCCATGGTTCAGGGCCGTTGACATCTTTAACGCCACGAAAGCGTAGGTGGCAGTATGCTTTGATGTGGTTAAAATTGACTCTAATCGCCTGCTTGAGTCGAGCAGGAAGATTATCAAAACTTGTGAGAGTGTCCAGGTTCCGCCAATCACTTCCATCGAGGAGGTCGCCAATGGTCTTGCATTGCAGCGACCCCCAGGTAGGGATGAAGGGCGAAGTCGCGGATAAAATGAGTGTGGACAGGGTTAAGGGCACGTCACGAAGACCGCACACGGATGTTGCGTGTGACAATGGACGAGGTTGAATAGAAAACCACGAGCGTAATACCGTGCCAAGGAAGACGGAGGTTTGTCGAGTTGCCGGTCCACTGATGCGTGAGCAGAAGAAAATCTGCCAGTCAAGACCCGGACTACGGATTTGTCGTAGGTAGTACCGGGTCATGACATGGCCTGGATGATCCTCTAAGCCCATTATGAAGCGATGTGCAAATATTATTCGAAATAAATTCACTTTGGATGCCAGATGAACAAGGCCCAAGCCGCCAACATGGAGCGGAGCACAGAGGTCACGAAGTCGTGTCCAATGTCTCCGACCGGCCCATACAAAGTTTGCCATTTGTCCTTGGAGTTTTGTTATCAGTGCTGGTGGTGGGGGTAAGACTTGAAAGGTGTACCATAAGCGTGGGGCGACATATTGATTGATAATCAGTATACGTCCACGTAACGACATTGCCGACGATCGAAGCCGCCAATGGGTGAGAATGTTGGTCACCTTTTCTTCCAGCTTTGCAAAGCCCAAAGCATGGGTTTCGGGACCATTGCCAAGGATTACACCGAGATATTTTCCTCTTTCGGAAGACCAAGTGAAGCCGAGTGGTTCATCATTTCGACCAATCCAACTGCCTGACCATAGTCCTGTCGACTTGAGTGCATTCATCACGGCCCCAGACTGTTCAGCGTAAATTGCGTATGATTCCTGGAGTCGATTGAAGTCATCGTCACGGTGAATAAAAACTGACACATCGTCCGCGTAACCTGATACAACAAGGGCTCGCTCATGAATGGAGGGTAAAGGGAAACCAGCGAGTCGTGCACGACACAGCCTGAGGAATGGCTCAATGGAGAGAGAAAAGAGTTGGCCAGATATAGGGCAACCTTGTCTTATGCCTCGTCCTAGCACAATTGGTGCTGTCAAGAAAGAACCAACTCTAACAAAACTAGTCGCAGAAGCATACATTGTTTTGATAGTTGATAAGAACCAGTCACCAAAACCATACAATTTCAGAACATGAAAGAGATATTCGTGGCTTACCCTATCGAAGGCACCTTGTTGGTCTAGGGAGAGTAACGCCAGAGGTATGTTCTCTTTATTGGCATAGTCGATCATATCCCGGTGAAGATGAAGGTTATCAACTATAGTGCGTCCGGGCACGCAGTATGCTTGGTCAGGATGCACTAAACTGGCCATTATGCCACTCAGCCGCAAAGCCAGTGCTCGCGTCAAGATCTTATAATCAGTTGTAAGTAGGGAAATTGGTCGCCAGTTTTTGATATCAAGTTTATTTCCTGATTTTGGAAGTAGGGTAAGCACTGCTTTCGTTACTGATTTCGGCAGGCTACCTCTCTGTAGAGCTTCGTCAAAAACACTGCAAAAGTAGTTTTTGAGTTCGGGCCAAAATTTAAGATAGAACTCGGGAGTTAAACCATCGATTCCGGGGGCTTTTCCTTTATTTAGTAATCGAAGAGCGCTTATGAAATCAACTTGGGTAAGTGGTATATCCAAACGCTCACGGTTTAGTAAGGAGAGAGAGGGCAAAGCTTCGTATAGTGGAGAGTTTTCCTGAATGAGCAAGTTTTCTGCAGAATAGACTTGAAGAAAGTGTTTTCTTATGATACTACACAAAGACTGTGCGTCAGAGAAGATGTCTCCATTCGACTCCAACTTAGACAAGGGCTTGAAGGATGACGCTGCTTCTTGTGCCATCAAGGTGCTAGCAGGACGATCTAAAGTAAGAAGATGATCGTGTCTCGCCTTTGCTAGTATGTGCTCACTACGACGAGAATATGCATCTCGGGCATGTTCGTTTGCAGAAGAGAGGTCATTCATATTTCTGCCTTCGACACGAGTTTCAGACACAAGCTTCTCAACTCGGATTTCTAGTCTGCGAAATGCCGCATCTGACTCTTGCTTCCGATATTGAACGAAATGCTTACATGTAATTTGAATCTCGAGCTTCAGAGCGTCCCACCACATGCTCAAGGAGTCGTACATTTGTTGTTCATCGTCAAAGGTAGCAAGCATTTCTCGGACAGTGTCTATGAAAGACGGATCGGAAAGAAGTGTGTTGTCGAATCGCCAGTATGGCGGATGTGTTCTTGGCGAATTTGTCGTTAGTGTTGTTATGAGTCCTAGGTGGTCAGAGAAGGAGGGTAAAACTCGTACGCTTTTCACCGCAGCCGACATTTGTGGTGAGCAGTAAAACCGGTCTAGTCGTGATGCTGTGTAAAAAGGGGCATTGCTAACAAATGTGTACCCGGGCTCTGCTGGGTGAAAATCACGCCATAAGTCTGAGAAGTTGTATCGTGTGACAATACGTTGCAGAAGGTGAGCGACACGTGGGTATCTTTCAACTCCGATTGATCTGTCATTCTTGGGATCGAGTGTTGTATTAAAGTCTCCTCCAATCAGAAACTGCAGGTTGTCTCCTCCCCCCGACAACTTGAGCGTAGCTATACGTGCTTCCAATTGCGTGAGAATGTTCAATGCATCTCCAAGTATATGGGGTAAATAAATAGAGTATATATACAGTATCTGCTCGGTCGAGGATCGTTCGAGGCGAATCTCTTGCAGATAACCAGGAACTAGGATATTATGTTCGCTAAAATTCAAGATTGACGATTTCCGCAGGCCGATTAGAGTGCCCGTGCAGACGTGTACTGGGGAATTAAAATGAAAAGTATAGTGTGAATTTTGAAAAGGGAATGGTGACTCGCTTGCGTTTGTCTCCTGTAAAAGTATAACATCGGGGAAATGTCGCTCCAGAAAGGAAACCAACTGAATCCACTTGAATTCGCTTCTGACACTTCTTGCGTTGAGCGTCAAAACTTTAATTCCAGCGCTCATAATTACGTAGGCTCAAGTTATATAAGTTGACTCGACGACAAGCTCTCGCTCGAGAGAGAGCGTGTCAGCGATGCGGCGTCGTCACCTGTCACGGAATAGTAGTCGAAACATTTCCTTAGTTTTTCTATCAATCTCCTGATACGAGCTTTCAAAGCCCTATCACTTTGGACTGCTGGCTGAATTAGCTCTAGCATTTGAATTAGACCGGGTACGTCATCCGTAAAACGCTGGGCAACCTGAAGCGGGCGATCATTACACTTAACGTCGTTCAGGAATTGATTGAATGCAATGATAGGTATGGGATTTGTCTCCGTTGTTTCTTGGAGTAGCCTAATGGCAACTTCCGGCAGCACACCAGACTCCAATCCAACGAGTGGACACTCATTCCTACTAGTTTTTTTCCTTTTTAGTGGAGGTTTACTCTTCTTAGTATCAGAACCACTTGGGGTGGGAACGGAGAGATCTGTGGTAGTGTCAAACGCTACTATTGCACTATCTATCGGGTCTTCTACAAGCATGGCATCAGTAGATACTAGGCCTACTTCGGTTGCTGCTACGGTAGTGTTATCTCCAACACTTTCTTCCGTTGAGTTGGGAGCCTTCCTTTCCCCAACTGTGGTCAAAGCAGGGAACCCTTCATTGTCTAGCTCCGTTGGGATCTGTTGCAGTTGATTCTGTTGCCCTTCGGTTACTTTCGGACATGCTCGTGCTACATGCCCAGTGGCCTTGCATTTAAAACATTTAATATCGTCCAGTGAAAGGAATATACGATATGATTCTGTTTCAAATGGAATCAGGATTGACTCGGGCAGTATTCTGGTTTCTTCTCGCACAACGTAAAGTTGTCTTCTGTAACTCAGAACATGATCGAGACCGTTTTCCTTTATTCCCAAAGAGATGAAATTGACGGGTGATACTACTTTCAAGAAAGTCGCAAGTTGTCGAACTATCACCTCGTGTGGAATACTGGGACACACGTTGGATAAAACTAATCGTTCGGCTTTCGTGACCAAGCGCCTAGCGCTGAGAAATAGGTCATTGATCACAATACCACCGTGATCGAGAATAAAACTGTCCACTAAAGCCTTGCTGGTGAAGTAAAATGCAACTCTACCTTGTGACATTCGCGAAGCAAATATCACGTTCTTGGGTCCCACTATCTGAGCCACAGCACCCAGGTACTGAGCGATAGTTACGCCTTCTATTGACTCGATGACAATAGCTTGATCCTTTGACGGAAACGTTGGGGATGGGTGGACACCTGATGTAGCTGTAGGTCTAATGTTACGATAATGTTGCGTTTTGTGATTTGACCCTAGGACTTGCGCCATCGTTCTAGGCTTATCACCTTGAGGGGTCCAGATGCGATCTGTCGGCTTATTGTTATCGGTGGGGACCGGTTCCTGCTGAACCATGTTTGGTTTCGAGATGTTGCTCTCGATTGAAATAGATTTCCTTGGGATGTTGTACGGTTCTGTGGTTCTGATACGTAATTCGTCATTTGACGAAGCGCGTCGTAAACCTGGCCTCAAAGGCAAAACTGTGACATTGTTGATCGGTTCTGTCAGAAACCTGTGGCTAGTGTTCTTGGGTATGGGTACAAAACGGCTGTGCGAAGATTGACCAGCCATTTCAAAGTTTCAAAGTAAAAATAATATTTGTAGATATTTCGATGATAGTTTAATAAGTGCAACAATAGGACTAGCCCACTGCTACGTGACGACTGCCTGACATCCGAACAATGCCAGGCAGTGAATTAATGAAAATAAAGCAATCAGAAGACTGTGATTGTTTAACGAAAAGAAGACAATAATATTAGGTGGCTGGGCAGAACAGCGAACACCTAAAACGACGAAAAATGGTCGAAAAATAACACCACAAAATTATGGTCCACATCATAAGAAGGATAATAATTATTCCATTAATAAAAAGAAATAATAATTGTAAAAAGGTAACAACTTAAACACAAAACCGAATTTCCAATGCACGGAATGTGGATGAGCTGTGCTTGTTACTGTAAAGCTGTAGTCGCTCGGGTTCAACCTTGCGGGAGCAAAACGAAAACACGTCCTCTCGCTACGAGATCTAGTGTGTGTGTGTGTGTGTGTCTGTGTGTGATGATGAAGGTTTTGAGGGCCGATGGTTGATGTTACATTATTGTCCATTTGCGGATTGCCCTTCCGTGAGACAGTTGGCGGTTCTAGAAAGAACCTTGTCTCTCGACGTTTCGGACAGCTGCGGCTGACCATCTTCATGGAGTCGTCTCGTTCAGATTACAGTTCCTGAACGAGACGACGCCATGAAGATGGTCAGCCGCAGCTGGCCGAAACGTCGAGAGACAAGGTTCTTTCTAGAACCGCCAACTATTTCACGCAAGGGCAATCCGCAAATTGATAATGATGTATATATATATATATATATATATATACCTATACAGGGGCTTCGGAACGTTTTGAAAGTTGGGGAGGGGGGGCATGCTCAACAATTGCGACCCGCGGAGGAAGGAAGTATGGGGTGCCACATATTCAATAACATTTGGGTATTTTTCAGGACAGAAGGAAAAAATACTGAGAATACCAAGACAAGGGGGGGGGGGGGAGGGGGATTTCAGTTTGGAAAAGAAAATGCCATATAAGAACAGCTGTTGTACAAAGGACAGACAGGTAACGCGAAGCCAGCGACCCACAGGGGGGGAAGGGAGGAAGGACCCTTTCTGGACCCGCAGGAAATTGTTTCAAATTACCCCTTTTTTGACACGATTTAACGTGTTTCAGATGAGATTTGGTTGACAAAATTGATTGTTTTGAAAAACTAGAGGTGCCCAACTGATATTTGCCAATCCTAGTTATTGTATCTGCAGGGTCGTTCTGGCTCATTCTAGCGCCACGGGCAAGGACTCAATTGTGAGCCCCAAAAACTGTATGTGCATAGTGAAAGTGAATGGAAGTGAGGGAGGAATCAAGCCCCGCAGGGTAATTTCCGAAAATGTATCTTTTTAAATAGGATTCTACGGGTTTGGGAATTACACGAAATTTCTGGAATTCATGAATTCTTCAAAGTGGTAAGGAATCTAGTTTTGCTGGATGGCTGATCCAAGAAAATAAAATGCTAAGTTAATCTATCATTCGATTACAATGCTGTTCGAATAATAACATTTACTCCACCCAATAATGCATAAGTAAAATAGAATATGATTTATGCAATATTACTGTTAATAGGATGTCACAAATGTGCGATGCTAGCGCTCTTTAATTTGACGCCTCTGGCAGTCACGCTCTTTGCCCACCCCTAGAAACGACCCTTATTGAAAGTCCTCTTTTTCCATTTCACTTTATTGTCATCGTTACGACTGTTGGAATTTTTAAATTTATAAAAATTATAATAAATAATGTACATCTAGAAAAAGCATATAGTGTTGCTTGTTGATTTCTACTAACTCATAAACCACGTACCAGAGCTGTCATTTC
>OU015463.1:2811100-2815135 GCA_907164805.1 Brachyptera putata
TAGCAGGACTCCATACTGTACGTAGGCTACACGTGACTGAGAGCTTGTCAGTTCGGGACTACGGCAACACATCGGTATATATGCAGTGTTATTCACCCGGTACTAGGACGGGTCTCTGACAGTACACATTATTATCAGGCATGCAGTGGGGCCAGGGCGGTCCAGGGCGGCGCCCTGGTACTTTTTTGGGGGGCAGGGCTTAACCCTGCAACCAATTTTGAAGCGGAGGCAGGGCGGCGTAGGGCGCTGATCTCTGGTACTAATCTGTTATTTCATATCTAATCATGAGACAAAGTACTTATTGAAATAAGAATCTAGTAATAATAGTAATAATCAACTTGGGCCGTCCCAGTTTGCCAGCCACGTGTATAATAAGAAGTACCAAAACTTACTGAATAATTGTTAAAAGAACAATTTTCAAAAAGATTCCCTGCGGGGCGTTATGGGGGCCAAATTATGACCCCAATTCCACCACCAATTAGGAATAGCATTGACTGCTATTTATATTACATACGGTATCAATCTTTATGCGAAATTTTGGGGTATACCTAACGTTATTTTCCACGACTACACCACTGATTATTATCGACTTGCTAAAACGTACAAATATGTTGAAAACATTATCAAGATTTTTCTCTTGTATTAATTTATTTGATCGATATTCGAAAATATAGATAATGAATTGTTTTCAATTCGAACGTCCTATCTGATTACAAAATGGTGTTAAAAAGTCCATAACTGTTCTAAAATCCATGAATAAGTTGGAAATTTTTTCCAGAATATTCTCTTGTTTTATTTTGCATGTGTTATCATTGAAAGAGAAGTAATGAATTGTTTGAGATTGACCTTGCTCCCTGATTACGAATGGTATGGAGAAGTCCCTTATGTACGGTCACATGGGTGTTGTTGACCATTCCTTGCATCAATGTCGCTGAGTAAAGAAGCCAAATGAATTAAACTTGGACTGTAATTACTTCGAATGATATCAATACGATTTGGTTCAAGGGCCTCTGACAAGTTCACATGCTAACTGAATGACTCGACTTGATGCACGAGATGATGTTATTCGGACGATCGTTCTTATTGGCAATCATTGATCGAGCTAGTGCAATTATTCACATGAGTGCGAGTTCCCAGGAATCAGTCGTAGTAAGTCTACTCAAGCCAATACTCATTTGAAAAAATATCTGTAGTTGAATTGAAAGAAATCCATTTTATAGCCAACAATGAGCTCATTGGTTGAAAACAAATCTTGGAGACTATCCCCACTAATATGAACGACGTGGGTACCGTATTTTACCAATCCAGCAATGTTACTATCTGCTAGTTTCGTCAAATGAGCATGGTAAAGAATCAATGTGACATGCTGAAAACTGAAGTTTCATTGCGTTTCAGGCTACTTTGTGTATGAATGCTCTATGATGTTCCCATTGATTGATTATTGTTTGCTTAACGACCCCACCAACAGCTAGGTTATACGGACGTACGAATGAGCAGGTGATTAGGAAACTGTGAAGTGATGATAGGTGAATGGACGTTTACAAAAACCCATGCCTTATGCGGGACTCGAACCCACGCCCAACAGTGACTTCAGTTTCTGAAGCGGTGCCTCAACCGACTGAGCTACCGAGGGCGGCTCCATGATGTTCTCTGTTGTAGTTCGTATATCTATTAGTTTTGGAAAGAAAACGATTGAACACTGCTGATATAGTAATCGGTTCTAATTTTGAATTGATAATTTTGCTTTGTTTCCATTTGAATTGTACTGGTTATCGTCCAAAGTAGGGTGTTAAAAATCGTTAAAAAGTTATAGAAAACCTTGTAAAATGATTGAGGAAATGGGATGGGAAAATTTGGCGGAACGAAGACAAATAGAAAGAATGTGCAATTTTGTTAGAGTCAAGAATGAATATACAGGATGGGATGAATTAAGCAATAGAATTGGAAAGGGATTACAAAGAAGTACAAGGGAAGGGGTAAGAATGGAAGTGGAAAAAGTGGATAGAGAAGTAGGTAAATATGGATTCATTCAGAGAACGACGCGGGAATGGAATGAATTGGAAGAAGATATCTAGAACATAACGAAGATTGGTGATTTAAGAAGAAAGCTAAGAAAAAAATGAAGTATAATTGTATCGAGTATGTTTGATTGTAATTTCATTAGGTATGGTGACCATTACCACCTGTTCTATGAACAATCTGTAATTAGACGAGCTTTAGCGAGGATTCAATTTGACATACTGAAAAAAAATGGTGTTCGTTTTTATGTTTTTTTTTCGTTTATTGTTTTTTATGTTTTTTTTGTCGGTTCTCCACAGGTCAAACGACTACAGCTTCAAACTTTTTTTCAATATGGTTAATCATCTAATTTAGTTCTGTATAGTTTTGTGGCATTATCGGGTGGTAATTTTTTTTTTTATGAATTTTAGAAATTTCAAAAATACCCATTAGAATAAAACAGCGAAAAAAAAAAAAAAATATATTTTTATTTTCCAAAAAAATGAAATTTTGTAGCATGAAGCTGAACTACACTTTGATACACATTTCTGGAAATTTTTAGCTTGATCGGGTCAGCCATTTTGAAGAAAAAACATAAAATGTGCTATATTGGTACCACTCGAAGCAGTTTTTACCCATTTTCACCCATACTGTTACTATCCGCTCGTCTAACAACGCATATATGGCGTTTTCCTAGTGACTAAATAAAACCTGTAACTCTGTAAGCACGTGCAGGAGGGCTCAGGGAGTCGTGGGCGTGGGAGACGGGGACAGCGTGACGTAGCGGCAGATCGTGGACAATATGAATGGACGCCGAACCGGCCAGTGGCCAGTGATCAGTGCACGTGACGGCCGATATGCGATTGTCTGCCAACTAGGTTGTGCATGTGAACCATCATGGCAACCATAGCACAGAATTACCGTTAACAATACCGTTTCTTCTGATCGCCGTTCTGTGTTGATAATACGGTGGAGGGTAAGATAATTAGTACCTACTTTTGTATTTTTGTTGTTGTTTAGAACTAGACAAATAAGTATTATATACTAACTCGGGGATTTGTCAAATAGCAGGACACGAAACAATTAATGTTTATTTTTGCACGTTATGAAATTGTAAAATTAACAATAATCTATCGTTAATAGCGAAACAATTATTATTGATCGAAGTGAAATATATTATTTAGATTCAAATTCCGAAGTTTACCTGAATTTAGTTGATTGCGAACTGGAATGACAGGTCGTGTTCTAGTTTGAAACTTGTATAGTTATTCTCGAGTCTAGACGAGTTCAAAAGTCATAAATGAATCACAAATGTTCGATACATTTTATTTGTTGTGTTGTTATTCATGGTATTATTGTGTTTTTGGAACAATTTCTTCAATAAACTTCGAGTGACAGCCAGCATTTTGTAAGGCTATACTCATTTCAAGGCGACACTACAAACTTGCATAATAATATATAGGGTAAAGATCAGACTTTTATCTTATCTGTAAGACAATTACAATTAAGTAAGCAATGCCACTATTATCTAGCCCAATATTATGATTGCTTATTCTCGGTATTTCAAACCTAATTTGAATTGAACTGTGTTACTGAATCAGATCGTGAATAAAAATCTAACACTCACGTAATAGGGTCTATACATATATATTAGGGCTTACAAAAACAAAATGATATGAATATTAAAAAAAAAGATTTCTTGGCGGTGTTTTGGAACAATCCAGTTCACTTGTTACACATACATTGTTAGCGAGTAGTAATATAGCTAAATAATACGATACCATGTTGTATCATTGCCTTAGTTCCAACTCCTTGAGCTCCTCACAGTCAAGTTTAGTGAAGCTTTGTGATACAGTGCGTTTCATTACGTCAAACGACTGAAGCGATCAATTTCAAACTTTTTAAAAATATGGTTCCTCATCTAACTTAGTTCTGTATAGTTTTGTGGCATTATCGGGCGGTAACTTTTATGTTTATGAATTTTAGAAATTTCAAGAAAACCCATTAGAATAACATGGCGGAAAAAAAAAACAAATA
>OU015463.1:2815635-2844953 GCA_907164805.1 Brachyptera putata
AGATCGTTTTTAAAAAAGATGATTTTTGAAAATTTTCCCGGGGGGTTTTGTTTCCCCCCACTCAATTCACTTTCCTAGCCATACGTTTTTGGGGTCATAATTGGGTTTTTAGCGCCCGTGGTGCAAAAATGACCCAGAAAAAAAACCTGCTTACAAACTATGTTTGGAAAATTTTGCAATATTCTAAAAAATATTTGCTAGGGGTTGGAGGACCTCAGTTCTCCAAACGTTATTTTTCATCTAAATTTTAACTGAAACACTTGGATGGTTTTAAAAAAAGGGTTTTTAAAAAAAATTCCTTGGGGGGCCCCCAAAAGGGGGTCCTTCCCCCCCCTTGCCCCCCCGGGTCGTAGGTTTTCGCGTTATTGGCCCTTTTGTAATTGTTTTTTATAACTTTTTTCTTTCCCAAACTGAATTTCCCCCCCCCCCCCCGTCTTGGTATTTCCAGTATTTTTTCCTTCTGCCCTGAAAATTACCCAAAATGTTTTTGAATATTGGCACCCCTATTTTCCTTCATTTTAATATATATATATATATAATATATATTTTAATATATATATATTTTAATAATATATAAATTTAATAAATATATATACAAAGTATATTTTAATTAAATAATTTTGCCCAAGTATATTTTTCACAAAATTTATTTCATTTTTCATTTTTTCCTTCTTTATTTTTATTATTTGAAAGGTAAAAGTTATTTACATTTTTTTCTATTTTTAGATCTGACAAATTTTTTTAAACCCTTTGTTGTCTAATGAAACATACAAGTGAAACGAAAACCAGAAATGCTATAAATACAATCCAACCTAGTTTTGTTGCAATTTCAAAATATGTATTCTTTTCGACAAAGCTTGTTTCCAAGAGTATGCCCCAACTTGCATCAATTTAGGATGGTTGAAAATCCACCCTATCTCTTTTCAAGGCATTAGTTCAAATTAGAAAAAAAACAAAAGGAGGCAGCTGGTGGGGAATATTATATAAAAAATTATATAAAATATATATATATAATATTTTATATATACATATATTATACATATATATACATATATATATCTAATATATAAATAAATATATTTATATATTTTTTTATATATTTATATATATTTATAAAATAATATATTTAAAATTTTAAAATATATATATATATATATAAATATTATTATTTGATTATAATATATATTAAAAAATTATATGTGTTTATATATATATATATCATTATAATTTTAATATTTTAAATATAATTTTAGCGTTGTTTTGGGTATCCCCCGCAAAAAGGGCAGTTGGACCGGGGCCCACACCCTGCGCAAAACTTGACGTTTCGAACACGCACTGCCATTTTCGGACCAGAACCTGCCCGGGACAAAAAAAACGCCCCGACCCAAGAAAAGGGCCCCCAAAACCATCATGGTTTTCGACCCTTCTTTTTGGGTCGGTTTTTCTTTGCCCCGGGGTCAGGTTGGTCCTAAAGAGGCAGTGCGATCTGTTCAACTCGAATTTTGCGAAGGGTGGGGGCCCGCGTTCCCACCCCTTTTAAGCGGGTATACCCCCAAAAAAACGAACATAATTATGTCCGCGAAAATTTAAGAATTACTTTATATATTAATTAGTGTGTGAGGGTGTTGTGTGTGTGTTGAAGGCCCGCAAGTTTTTTATTATAAATGCGAACGAGAAAACAAATCGAGTTACCAATTACATAATATTATATAATATTATATTCTAATTCACGGCACAGAAAATAAAACTCGTAGGAAAACTGTAATTATGGTTGAAAGTGATGGAAACTATGCTATCAGTTTATAGTACAAAACACCATATGCCTGCAACCTACTTGTTATACTTGAATATAATAAAGTTCGCTCGACGCTCATTACTGTAACAAGAGTAGATAATATATACTGATCCTAGGCAAATGTAAGCCCGTAATACAGTTTTGTAATTGGTTTCACATTGTTGATAAGCGATTATACAAAATACGTTGATTAATGAACTTCAATCAGCAATGTACGAAATGTAATCATACATATTTCCCAATTTTTCTCAATCTTTGTCACTATTCCATTCTCTCCATTCTCTAACATACACGACAGGTTTCAAACATTTGGGATATTTTCCAAATTTGAAACGGAAGGTACATTTATTCAGAGTTCATGATCAAATAACACATTTTATTCTCCGTAAGTTCGAGATTGGTTTGAAAAGTATGTATAATCCAACTGATAATCATGTTCTCACACCTCACCCATCTAATACAATCGTCCAGGTAGACAGTTTTCGTTGCGGCCCCTATAACACTTGAAGTTGGAAAAACAATGGAACTTGTACCAACCTTGAAAAAGAATTATTGTAACATCCCCACATACAACTACTAAGACATAGCGTTCAGATCCGACTGGTATCAGCAACAACTCAATACATATGCAGTTGGCAAGTTGTTTTCTCCGCCCAGCTGATGATAAGTACACTCACCCACGTGACATTACCTTTCCTATGACGACATGACATTGCAATACATACTCTGACGTGATGTCACTCAATAGCGATCGATTCAGAACAATCATTACTAGAGGGATTGAAGAAAACCAATCGAAAAAGACAAAAGAAAACAAATTACAGTTCACTAGACAGCGTGCATGTATATGAGTGGTTTTGAATGACGATATATGGAACAATGAACTATTTTGATGTGAATGCATATCAAATTATAAACATGTACCCTGAGATGAATGAGTTCGACTGATACTTAACAAACAGAAAATTTGAACCAACCAGGATCACAATTCTTTTCTGACTTTTAGATCTCAATAGTAATGAAAAAAAATTACGACACCAACTGTTTATTATTCAGATCCAGAAAAACTATCGGAATTGTGTTGAACACAGACCGAACTATTGCCATCGTTCTGATTTTATCTCAGTTCTTTTAATTGGTATTTCTTGACTTGTTGAGAAACGGTAGCCGGCAAAAAGATCGCGGCAAAAAGAGCGCGGACATAAGACCGCGGACAATGATCTCGCAGCAATAATATCGAGTGAGTGAAATGATCGCGCGTTCATAAGGTCGCGCAGACAAAAATATCGCGAGCAAAATGAGCGCGGGAAAAAAGATAGCGGAGACCAAATGATCGTGGGCAATAAGATCGCGGGCAATAAGATCGCGGCGACCATATGATCACGGGCAATAAGATCGCGGCGACCATATGATCGCGGGCAATAAGATCGCGGCGACCATATGATCGCGGGCAATAAGATCGCGGCGACCATATGATCGCGGGCAATAAGATCGCGGCGACCATATGATCGCGAGCAATAAGATTGCGGCGAACATATGATCGCGGGCAATAAGAGCGTGGGCAATAAGATCACGGCGACCATATGATCGCGGGCAATAAGATCGCGAGCAATAAGATCGCGGCGACCATATGATCACGGGCAATAAGATCGCGGCGACCATATGATCGCGGCGACCATATGATCGCGGGCAATAAGATCGCGGCGACCATATGATCGCGGGCAATAAGATCGCGGCGACCATATGATGGCGGGCAATAAGATCGCGGCGACCATATGATCGCGGGCAATAAGAGCGCGGCGACCATATGATCGCGAGCAATAAGATCGCGGTGACCATATGATCGCGGGCAATAAGATCGCGGCGACCATATGATCGCGGGCAATGAAATAGCAACAACCATATGATCGCGAGCAATAAGATCGCGGCGACCATATGATCGCGGGCAATAAGATCGCGGGCAATAAGATCGCGGCGACCATATGATCGCGAGCAATAAGATCGCGGCGACCATATGATCGCGGGCAATAAGATCGCGGTGTACATATGATCGCGGGCAATAAGATTGCGGCGACCATATGATCGCGGGTAATAAGATCGCGGCGACCATATGATCGCGGGCAATAAGAGCGCGGCGACCATATGATCACGGGCAATAAGATCGCGGCGACCATATGATCGCGGGCAATAAGAGCGCGGCGACCATATGATCACGGGCAATAAGATCGCGGCGACCATATGATCGCGGGCAATTAGATCGCGGGGCAATAAGAGCGCGGCGACCATATGATCACGGGCAATAAGATCGCGGGCGACCATATGATCACGGGCAATAAGAGCGTGGCGACCATATGATCGCGGGCAATAAGATCGCGGCGACCATATGATCACGGGCAATGAGATCGCGGCGACTATATGATCGCGGGCAATAAGATCGCGGCGACCATATGATCGCGGGCAATGAGATCGCGGCGACCATATGATCGCGGGCAAAAAGAACGCGGCGACCATGGGATCGCGGGCAATAAGATCGCGGCGACCATATGATCGCGAGCAATAAGATCGCGGCGACCATATGATCGCGGGCAATAAGATCGCGGGCAATGAGATCGCGGCGACCATATGATCGCGAGCAATAAGATCGCGGCGACCATATGATCGCGGGCAAAAAGATCGCGGGCAATAAGATCGCGGGCAATAAGATCACGGCTACTATATGATCGCGGGCAATAAGATCGCGGTGACCATATGATCGCGGGCAATAAGATTGCGTCGACCATATGATCACGGGCAAAAAGAACGCGGCGACCATGGGATCGTGGGCAATAAGATCGCGGCGACCAAATGATCGTGGGCAATAAGATCGCGGCGACCATATGATCGCGGACAATATGATCGCGGCGACCATATGATCGCGGGCAATAAGATCGCGGCGACCATATGATCGCGGGCAATGAGAACGCGGCGACATATGATCGCGGACAAAAAGATCGCGGGCAATAAGATCGCGGCGACCGTATGATCGCGGGCAATAAGATCGCGGCAACCATATGATCACGGGCAATAAGAACGCGGCGACCATGGGATCGCGGGCAATAAGATCGCGGCGACCATATGATCACGAGCAATAGGATCGCGGTGACCATATGATCGCGGGCAATGAGATCGCGGCGACCACATTCCCGTCCTGGATGTTGAAGCATGAACATTTCTAGCAACCATACAGAAGAGCACGAGAAACTGCGAGAGAAGTGGAAAGGCGAGATGAAGAAGAAGCCAGACAGTGTAGACTGGTCGGGAGTCAGCCGTTTTCTTCGGAAGAAGCTTGAAGAGTACCACGAGAGGATCCAAATACACGAATTTGAGTTGGGATTGGCCAATTCGCTTAGCCAAAATCAAGCTGACATATACGAGAAGCAGATTGCAACACTCAAGGAGAAGGTGGAATCTCTGAAATGGGCACCAGACGCAGACGGATGCAATCCTCGTAACTGAGCCACCCGAACACATGGACACGGCCACCCTCAAGCCGGAGGAAGCCCAGTCCAAGTGGGAAAAGGTGAAGACCAAGAAGAAGGAGAAGCAAGTGACGCAAGGACTGAAAGGTGATCGATCGTGATCCAGCTTCCTCCTGCATTCACGCAGCCTGCCGGTCCGAGGCCCAGGAAGAAGAAGGTTCCTGTGACCCAGTGCTACAGGTGCCAGGGCTTCGAGCATTATGCGTCGTCCTGTGACCGGCCCTATCCATGCCTGAAGTGTGCGGGAAGCCACGACTACAGGCTCTTCACTCTGAAGAAGGATCAGCAGCCAGCGAAGTGCCTCTGCGGAGGGGATCACCCCGCGAACTTCGAGGGATGCAAGCTACGCCCGGGAAGGAAGTCCCGTGGACCGAAGCCGACCACGCCACCGAAAAGCAGCACCGAGCACGAAGTGGTGAGGCTGCTGTGGAAGGCCGACCTGAACCAGACGCTACGGGAATTCATTGAGAACATGCCGGTCTCAATGCTAGAGGACCTCAAAAAAAGAAGGAGTCCGCCCTCAGACGAGTAAAGGGCTTTTTTGAGGACCGCCTGATGGTGGCGATTCCCGCGAGCACTTCTCGCTCGTGGGTGCCACCCCTCTCCCTATGATGAGCTGGAGTTTTATCCAACGGCACTCCTTACTTTCCGCCGGTGGAATTTTTACCAGCTGTCCCTAACATCTTAGAATCCTCTAGGGAGGGATTGTCATTCCTTTAGAGGCCACCACTTTCTTACACTTTTCTCCCGTCCGCCCCGACAGTATTATATCAGCTGAAAAGCTAGACAATACATTTTCCTTTTCCTGATAACGCTTCCGGTCGAGTCTTGCTGTTCTCTTTAACACAGCAATTCCGAGTTGAAAAATTGAAAAAAAAAAAAAAAAAATCGCGGCGACCATATGATCGCGGACAATGAGATCGCGGCGACCATATGATCGCGGGCAATAAGATCGCGGGGCAATAAGATCGCGGCGACCATATGATCGCGGACAATGAGATCGCGGTCAAAAGATCGCGGCTACCATATGATCGCGGGCAATAAGATTGCGGCGACCATATGATCGCGGGCAATAAGACCACGGCTACCATCATGATCGCGGCAATAAGATCGCGGCGACCAAATGATCGCGGCGACCACATGATCGCGGGCAATAAGATCGTGGCGACCATATGATCGCGGGCAATAAGATCGCGGCGACCATATGATCGCGGGCAATAAGATCGCGGCGACCATATGATCGCGGCGACCATATGATCGCGGGCAATAAGATCGCGGCGACCATATGATCGCGGGCAATAAGACCGCGGCTACCATCATGATCGCGGGCAATAAGATCGCGGCGACCAAATGATCGCGGGCAATAAGATCGCGGCGACCATATGATCACGAGCAATGGGATCGCGCGACCAAATGATCGCGGGCAATAAGATCGCGGCGACCATATGATCGCGGGCAATAAGATCGCGGCGACCAAATGATCGCGGGCAATAAGATCGCGGCGACCATATAGCGCGGGCCATAAGATCGCGGCGACCATATGATCACGAGCAATGGGATCGCGGCGACCAAATGATCGCGGGCACCATATGTTCCCCCCCCCCCCCCCCACTTTCGATACGTTCCGACGCCCCTGGATTTCTATATACAAAGGCCAGTTAACGCGGGGGGCAAGGGGGGAAGGACCATTTCTGGCCCAGCAGGAATTTTTTTTAAATTACCTCTTTTTTGACACGATTTAACGTGTTTCAGATGAGATTTAGATGACAAAATTAATTGTTTTGAAGAACTATGGTACCGACCCAACTGATATTTGCCAATAGTTATTGTAACTGCAGGGTCGTTCTGGCTCATTCTAGCGCCACGGGCAAGGTCTCAATTGTGAGCCCCAAAAACTGTATGGGTAGTGAAAGTGAATGCAAGTGAGGGAGGAATCAAGCCCCGCGGGGACATTTTCGAAAATTATTTCTTTTGAATACGATTCTACGGGTTTGGGAATTACACGAGATTTCTGGAATTCATGAATTCTACAATGTGGTAAGGAAGCTAGTTTTGCTGGATGGCTGATCCAAGAAAAGAAAACGCAAAATTAATCTTCATGAAATTACAATGCTGTTCGAATAATAACTTTTACTCCAATCAATAATGCATAAGTGAAATCTGAATGATTTATGCAATATTACTGTTAATAGGATGTCACAAAGGGACGCCGATAGCGCCCCTTAAATTTGACGCCTCTGGCAGTCACGCTCTTTGCCCACCCCTAGAAACGACCCTTATTGGAAGTTCTCTTTTTCCATTTCACTTTATTGTCATCGTTACGACTGTTGGAATTTTGGAAATTCACAAAAATTGTAATAAATAATTTACATATTGAAGAAGTATATAGTGTTGTTTGTTGATTTCTGCTAACTCATAAACTACGTACCAGAGTGTCATTACGAAACAGTACATTAAATTTCTTTGAATTACACTTTTTTAATAGGGTTCAACGAGTTTCAGATGAGATTCAGATGCCAAAATCAATTTTCTTGTAGAACTGAATGTGCCCATCTAATTTTCAATGCAATGTGAATTATGAATCTATGTACGATTTTATCTATCTATATACATCTTTCCTTCCTTCTCTTTCTTTTTTTTTCTTTCTTTCCTTAGCTCTTCCTTCTTTTTTCGTCTCTTCTATTTCTCGTCTTTTCAAATTGTAGGCAATGTACCCCTTCCCCCCCCCCCCCCAAGGTTCAGACGCCAGTGTAGACATCCCTTTTCGTGTACGCATCACTATATTCGAATCGGTGTTACAATGGAAATAAAATGCAGTGTGCTATGCTAATACAGAAAGTGTGGACTGTAATAGGCCGAGAGAATTGTAGTAATTGTATTTGGAAATGAATATTTCAAGCCAACTGACATTATTTTCATACTTTTGATGTCTCTACTTTTCACGTATAAGAACGGAAAGACAAATACTTCACTTTTTAAAACGTAAATTGCAAATATGGAGCCACGGCAGTGCTGAGCCGTGTCAATGCAAATGTGATCGATTACTTCGCACTCTACGACCACATGAGACGATCTCCAGGCGATCATCAGACCCTCGGTGCAATAGCCTCCATTCGACTGCATGGCAATTGAACCAATAGGCCTACAAGCGCACAATTCACTTGTGACCATTGCTAACTCTCGTGGACATTCTTAGGAACCGCTCCTCCCAGGGCTAGCACTCCTCTAAATATTTGTAGCATATTTATTTGCTACATTACTGCAATCCTACCCCCACGTAGACTAATTGCTAGTACTATCGCAGATTTAGGTGACTCACTATCTCGAGAGGAAGCAACCTGCCCTTCTCTATTGCATGATACAGCAGAGTTTTGTCCATCACATTCTATCTTTCGTGGTGGTCTTTTTACTGCGGTGTTTCTTCTTTAAATTTCTCTTGGAATGTCAAACCCACTACTTATCAGATAGCATTATAGCAGCTGAAAAGCTGGACAATGCATGTACCTACCTACCCGATATTTGATCCTTGCACGATCCTTGCACGATCCTTGCATGTACGCACTACGGCCAGGCTATTGTTCACTCAGTAGCTATCACCGTAGTGTAGGGCAGAGGCGATGTAGTGTGAAGCGATCGTCATGCAACCGGATACGGGATGGGGGCCCCGGTTTAAAAAAAAAAAAAAAAAAAAAAACGCTGTAGCTATAGCTTCGCTTGTTTGATTCAAAAGCAAACTGCAATTCAGTTCCATAAGTCAACAATTATTTTGTACGTATGGATAGACTGTTTGCCAAAAAGTGATTGTGGGGGCCTATTTGTAATTCTCTTGATTCCAATTGGTGGGAGGTAATATCGCACACCTCTTCACACAATTACTATGCTATTTCTTATTCTTAACATGTTTTAGTATCACAGCTGTTCTGCTGTTATTCTCATGATTGATCTCATTTTTGTAACACATTCATTAAAATATTCTTTCATATGTTCATAACAGTTTCAAACATAAATATATGAATAACTATCTATATCCATCAATTTCTATATTTTTCCAGCTTGTTTCTGTATTTGTTCCCAAGACAGATTGTTACCGCGGATCGCGGAAAGATCGCGGACAATAAGATCGCGGCGACCATATGATCGTGGGCAATAAGATCGCGGGCAATAAGATCGCGGCGACCATATGATCGCGGGCAATAAGATCGCGGCGACCATATGATCGCGGGCAATAAGATCGCGGCGATCATATGATCGTGGGCAATAAGAGCGCGGCGATCATATGATCGTGGGCAATAAGAGCGCGGCGACCATATGATCGCGGGCAATAAGATCGCGGCGATCATATGATCGTGGGCAATAAGATCGCGGCGACCATATGATCGTGGGCAATAAGATCGCGGCGACCATATGATCGTGGGCAATAAGATCGCGGCGACCATATGATCGTGGGCAATAAGATCGCGGGGATCATATGTCTTGGGGATAAGATCGCGGGGGACCATAGGGCGCAGGCAAAAAAAAAAAAAAAAGAGCGGGGGCGACCATATGACGTGGGCACTAAGACCCACGATCATATAACGTGGGGAATAAATCGCGGGGGGATCAATTCGTGGGGCAATAAAACGCGGCGACCCTATGAAACGTGGGCAAAAAGATCCGGGGGACCCTTGATCGCGGACCAAAAAAAGCGCGGCGACCATATGACGTGGGCATAAATCGCGGGCGTCATATGATCGTTGGGGATGGGTCGCGGCGACCATATGTCGCGGCAATAGGGGGCCGGCCCACCATATTTTCGCGAGCCCTAAGATAGCGGCAAAGACGCGGCGACCCTATGATCCACAATTTTAACGCGGGCAATGAATCGCGGCAAACCCCCAAAGATCGCGGCAAAAAAATCGCGGACAAAAAATCGCGGTCAATAAGATCGCGGGGAGTAGATTCGCGGGGACCAAGATCCCCGGGCAATAAATCGCGGCGACCATATGATCGCGGGGGTTTAAAAATCGTGGGCAATGGGGATCGCGGCGACCCAAAAATCGCGAGCAAAAAGAAGCCCGGGGAAAAAAGAGCGCGGCGACCATTGATCGCGGCAAAGAGACGCGGCGACCAAATGATCGCGGGGAATAAGAGCGCGGGGACTATATTACACGGGCATTTAAAAATCGCGGCGACCCTTTTGATCGCGGACAGTGAGATCGCGGGGACCCTATGAAACGTGGGGCAAGGGGAAACGCGGGGAAACCCTTGAAACCCCGGGGAATAAGATCGCGGCGACCATATGGCCCTGGGCATAAGATCCCCGGCGACCAATGACTTGGGGAATAAAATCCCCTGGGGGGGCAATGAGATCCGGCGGTCATTGATCTGGGCAAAGAATCGCGGCGACCATATTTAAACGTGGACAAAAAGATCGCGGCGATCATATGATCGCGACAATGGGAAACGCGACATCATATATCGTTGGGGGAATGAATCGCGGGGTCATATGACCGGACCTTGGGGATCGGGCGATCCCTATTTATCCGGGCGATAAGATCGCGAAAGATCATAAAGATCCGGGCTAAATCGCGGCGACCATAAAAGATCTTTGGCAATAAGATCGCGGCATCATAGATCGCGGGCGATGAGTCGGGGGCGATCATTGAAACGTTTTTAATTTTAAACACGGGGGGGGACCATAAAAGATCGCGAGCGATAAGAACGCGGACAAAAATCCCCGGCAATGGGTCGCGGCGACATATATCGCGGGCAATAAAGGGTCGCGGCAAAACCCTATGATCCACCCAAAAGATCGCGGGCAATCAAAATCGCCGGGGAATGAGATCGCGGGGCAATAATTTGCGGCGATCATAAGATCGCGGCAATTTGGGTCGCGGCACCATATGATCCCCGGGCAAAAAGATCACCCGGCCCCCCACCATATGATCGCGGGCAAGAGATCGCGGCGAAACCCTATTAACGCGGGCAATAAAATCGCAGCGACCATATGAAACGCGAGCAATAAAACGCGGCAACCATATTATCGGGGGCGGGGGGGAATCCGGCGACCCCTATTATCGCGGGGAATAGGACCGAGGGGATAAGATTGCGGCGATCTTGATCGCGGGCAATAAAACCAAAGGCACCCTTGACGGAGCGATGAGATTGCGATGACCCCTATTTTATCCGGGCAATAAGTCGCAGCGATAAGACGCGGGGGACCATATGATCGGGACATTTAATCACGGGGACCCTATATCGCGGGCATGAATTTGCGGGGAATAATCGCGGCATAAATCGCGGCCGACCATATGATCGTGGGGAATAAATCGCGGCGACCAATGATCGCGGGGCAATAAATCGGGGGACGACCATATGATCGCGGGGAAAAGATCCCCGGCACCATTGTCGTGAGCAAAAAGACGCGGCGACCTATTAAACGGGGCAAAAAATCGTGAGCAATGAGATCGCGGCGGGTCATATGATCGTGGCAAAGAGATCGCGGGGGACCTATGATCGCGGGGAATAAACGTGGGGCCCCTATGATCGTGGCAAAAAATCGCGGGGGACCCAAAATCGCGGGAAAAAGGGTTTGCGGGGATCTATTTCGTGGGGGTAAATTCCCGGGGACCATATGATCATGGGCAATGAATCGCGGGCATAAGAGCGCAGACATAGGATCGTGGCGACCATAGATCGCGGGAAAAGAATGCAATGACCATATACTGGGGCAAAAAGATCGCGACGATCAATGATCGTTGGGGAATGAATCGGGGGGCGTACATAATCGCGACACTGAATCGCTGGGGATCAAAGTTTGCGGGAATTTAAAATCGCGACGATCATATGATCGCGGCCAAAAAGGTTTGCGGGGACCAAAATATCCCTAGGCAAAAAAGATCGCGGCATCATTAAAGATCGGGGGACGATTTAGATCGCGGCGATCATATTATCGTGGGCAATAGGGTCCCGGGGACCATATATCGCGGCGGGTAAAAACGCGGCCCATATATCGCGAGCAAAAGGGCGGGAGCGAAAGATTTCGGCGATCATATGATCCGGGGGAATAAAACCCGGCGACCATATGACGGGGAGCGTAAATCGGGGGGATGACCATATAAACGCGGGCAAAAAATCGCGACGATAAGATCGCGGACCATAAAGATCGCGGACAGTTAATCCGGGGACCTATGAAACGGGGGGCAATGAATCCCCGGCCCCCATATTCGCGGGGAAAGGAATTTTCGGGGGAAAAAGATCCCGGGGAAAAAGAAACGCGGCGCCTATGATCGGGGGATAAATCGGGCGGGCCATATGATCGCGAGCAATAAATCGCGACGATCATAAAGATCGCTGGCAATAAGATCGCGGCGACCCCTAAAGATCGCGGGGGGATAAATCACGGCACCATTGACCCCGACGAAAATCGCGGCGACCCTTGATCCGGGGGTAAAAAGCGGGCCCAAAGAATCGCGGGGGACCATATGATCGGGGAGCAAAAAGATAGCGGGGAATGAGACGCGGCGACCATTGTCCGTGCAATAAAAGGCCCCCGGGGACCCCATGTTTTGCGAGCAATAAGAGCGGGCATAAAAAGGGGGCGACCATATGTCGGGGGGCATTTAACGCGGCCCACCATAGGGTCGCGGGGAATTGATCGCGGGGAAAAGGGTCGCGGGAAACCTTATTTGCGAGCATAAAATGCGGGGAATAAACGCGGCAAACCCTATGAAACGCGGGGGTAAGAGCGCCGGGGGACCATTAAACGCGGGGGCAAAAAGAAGCGGGCAAAAAAGCGCGGCGACCCCCTAGGGTCGGGGGGCAATTATAGTTCGGGGACCATATATCGCGGCAAAAAAGCGCGGCGACTATTGAAACACGGGCATTAAAATCGCGGGGACCCTATGATCGCGGGCAGTAAGACGCGGTGACCCCCCCTTTATCGGGGGCGAAAATTCGCGGGCAAAGAATCGCGGCGCCATATGTTTGCGACATTCAGTAGCGGGCAATAAGAGCGCGGCCGACCTTTTTACGTGGGCAAAGAAGTCGCCCGGGGACCATATGATCGCGAGGCAATAAAATTGGGGGGCAATAAGACGCGGGGACCATAGGGTCGCGGGCAATGAGGTTTGGCGACCATAGAAAGCGGGCAATAAAACTCGGCGACTATAATTATACGGGGGGTTTAAAAATCGCGGCGACCATATGGGTGCGGGCAGTAAGACGCGGGGCCCAAAATCGTGGGCAATTTAAAACGCGGGGGAAACCCTATGATCGTGGGCAAAAAGATCGCGGGCGACCCTAAAGACCGGGCTTTGGGCGCGCACCCCCTTGGGTCTGGGCAATAAATCGCGGCGACCAAATGATCGCGGGAATAAATCGGGGGGGCGACTAATACCACGGGATTAGGCGCGGCGACAATAGGGTCGGGGGGCAAGAGATCGCGGCGACCTATGATCACGGGCAATAAGATCGTTTACGACCATCTTATCACGGGGGTAAAAGCCGGCTACAATATGATCGCGGGCAATGAAAACGAGGCGACCATTATCGCGGGCATAAATTTTCCGGGGGACCATATTTTCACGGGGAAAAAGAACGCGGCGACCAAAAGGAAAAAGGTCATTAAAAACCGGGGGGGCGACAATAGAAACGGGGCAATAAGATCGAGGCGACCATATGTCGCGGGGAAAAAGACGCGGGGACCATATGATCGCGGCAGTAAAACGCGGGCAATATTACCCCGGGCATTTAAAAGCGCGGGACTTTTTAGATGCGGGGCCCTAAAAAGCGCCGGGGACCAATAGCGGGCATTTAATCGCGGCCCACCCTATGATCGCGGGCAATAAAATCGCGGGGACCATTGCTTCGGGCCCAAAAAGAGGGGCTGCGACCATTGGGTCAAGGGCATAAGAGCGCGCGACAAAATGATCGCGGGGGTAAAATCGGGGGGGGGGCGACCATATTATCGTGGGCAATGAATTTGCGGGGGACCATATATCACGGGCAGTAAGAGCGCGGTTTACAAAATTTATCGCGGGCAATTTATTTGCAGCGTAAGATTGCGGGGGGATCATATGTCGCGGCCAATAAATCCCCGGCGACCATATTTTTGCGAGCGATAAGGGTTTGCGATACCATATGAAACCCCGGGCAAAAAGATCGCGACGAAAAAATCGCCGGCGACCATATGATCGCGGCGTAAGCAGGGGACCCCTAGATCGCGGGCAAAAAGTCGCGGGGAAACCCAAAATTATTTGCGGGCAATGAGATCGCGAGCAAAAAAAATCGCGGGGGAAAAAAATCGCGGGGACCATTATCGTGGACTAGAAACCGGGGATCATATATCGCAGCAAAAAGATCGCAAAGTCATATGATCGCTGGCAATAATATCGGGGGCGACCATTTAAACGCGGGCAATAAGTCCACGGCGACCCTATGATCGCGAGCGATAAACGCGGGGACCCTAAAAAAAGGGGGGCGATAATATCGCGGGGATGAGATCGCGGCGGGCCATAAAAATCGCAAGCAAAAGATAGCGGGGGAATAAAGCGCGGGGACCATATGATCCCGGCAATAAGCGCGGCGACCAATGATCCCGGGGGGAAAAAGACGCGGCGACCATATACAAGGGCAAAAAAGATCGCGGCAACCAAATTCGCGAGCGATTAAAACGCGGCGACCCTAACCACGGGGAATAAGAGCGCGGCGACCATTGTTTTGCGAAACAAAATGCCGGGCAAAAAAGAACGGGCGCCATAGATCGCGGCAATGAGACGCGGGGACCATATAAAACCGGGGAAATTTGATCGCGGGGAAAAAGATGCGGCAAACCCTCGATCGGAGCAATAAGATGGGGCCCAAAGAGCGGGGGCGACCATATGATCGCGGGGAAAAAAGCGCGGCGACCATATTACGCAGGCAAAAAGAACCGGGGAATAAGGCGGCGACCATAGGACGCATCCCAATTGATCGCGGCAAAAATCGCGGCAACCCAAAATTCGCGAGCATAAATCGCGGACAAAAATCGCGGTCATAAGATTTGCGGGCAGTAAAATCCCCGGCGACCATGTCCTGGGGGAATGAGATCGCGGGCAAAAACCTGGGGAAACCCTTGATCGGGGCGATAATTCGTGGGGGAATTTTAAATTTGCGGGGGACCATAATCGCGAGCATTAAATTTGCGGGCCCCAAAAAAAGCCCCGCTACCCTTGATCGCGGGGAAAGAGAGCGCGGGGATCATATGATCGCGGGCCCAAAAAACGCGGCGACTATATGATCACGGCCCCAAATCGCGGCGCCCAAAATGAAACGCGGACATTTAATCCCCGGGGACCATTGATCGTGGGGAATAAATCGCGGCACCATATATCGTGGGCAATAAAAATCGCGGCGGGCCCAAAAATCGCGGGGATAGATCCGGCAACCCTAAGGGTCGTGGGGGAATAAGATGCGGCACCCAAAAAATCGCGGAAGTAAGAAACGCGGGGACTATTGGGCCACGGGCTTAAAGGGGCGGCGACAAAATTTATCTTTTGGGGAATGAATCCCGGGGACCATATGAAACACGGGGAAAAAACGTTACGACCATCGTCCGGGCGTAAATCGCGGCGACCATATGATCACGGGGAATAAAATCGCGGGGACCATATAACACCGGGGAGTAAGGGGCGCGGCGACCAAAAAGATCGGGGGGAATAAGATTTGAGGGGACCAAAATGATCGCGGGCAATAAATCGCGGCGACCAAATTTCGCGGACGGGAAAACGCGGGGACAATATGTCGAAGGCAGTAAAAGCGCGGCGGCTATATTACCCGCAGTAAAAGCGCGGCGACCATATTTCCGGGGGGAATAAAGACGCGGCGAACCCAATGACCCCGGGGAGTAAGATCGGGGGGCGACCATAGATCGCGGGCATAAATCGCGGCCCACCATGGGTCGCGGGGAAAAAGGCGCTGCACCTATGATCACGGGCAGTAGAGCCGGCGACAAAATTCGCGGGCAATAAAACCCCGGCGAAACCCTATGATCGTGACAATAAAATCGCGCCCACCCTATGATTTACGGCATTGAGCGCGGGGGACAATATGAAACGCGGCAATAAGATCGCGGCGATCATATGATCGTGGGCAATGAGATCGCGGGGAAAAAAATGATCGCGGACAATGAATCGCGGGGACAATATGATGCGGGCCGTAAGACGGGCGACCATAGTCCAGGCAATTAAAAAACGCGGCGACCATATTATCTCAACCCTTAAAATCGCGGGGACAATTTTCGCGGGGAAATGAGAGCGCGGCGACAATATGATCGCGGGCAAAGGAACGGGGGGGGGGGGCGGGGCCATAAAGATCGCGGGATTTAAAATTGCGGGGCCCAAAATGATCGCGGGGGAATAAATCGCGGGGGACCCTAGGATCGCGGGGGAATGAGAGCGCTGCCCATCATATATCGCGGGGAAATAATTTGGGCGAAATAGATCGCGGGAATAAATCGCGGCGACCCTATTATCGTGGGCAATTTTGAAACGCGGGGACCATATTTATCCCCGGGCAATAAAATCGGGCGACCATATATCGCGGAATAGTCACGGGGACCATATAAACGCGAGCGATAAATCGGGGGCGGGCCCCAAAGATCGCGAGCAAAAATATCGCGGGGAATTAGATCGCGGGGAAACCCTATATCGCGAGCATAAGATAACGGGCAAAAAGAGCGCGGGGACCCCTTAAACACGACAAAAAAGCGCGCGACCAATTTTCGCGGGCAGTAAGAGCGCGGCGCCAATATGATCGTTTGGGGAAAAGACGCGGGGGGGGACCATTGAAACACGGCAATAAATCGCGGCGAAACCCTATTATCCACCGGGGTAAAGCGCGGCACAATTTACGTGGGGGAAAAAAATCGTGGGGGACCTTATCACGGGCAATAAGATCCGGGCAAAAAGCGCGGCGACCCTATACGCGGGGGAAAAAGAGCGCGGGGGACCAAATTTCCCTGCATAAGATCGCAGCGACCAAAATTTTTCGCGGGCAGAAATCCGGGGGACCCAAAATCGGGGGCAAAAAGATCGCGGGGGACCATATGAAAACGTGGGGAATAAAGGGTCGGGGGGACCATAAAGATCTGGGCCCCCAGATCCCCGGGCAAAAAGATCGCGGCCCCCCAAAATTTTGCGGGGAATCAACCCCGGGCAAAAAGACGCGGCGACCAATGATTTGCGAGCAATAAGATAGGGGGGCTAAAACGCCGGGGGACCCTTGATCGCGGGCAATAAAGCGCGGCCCCCCAAATGACGCGAAACAATAAGGAAACGGGCAATAAATCGCGGGGGACCAAAAATTTGCGGGCAATTTTAAACCCCGGGCAATAAGATTTGCGGCCCCCCTATGATCGGACAAAGATCGCGGACAATAAAACGCGGCAAAATTTGCGGGCAGTAAATCGCGGGGGACCATTACCCGGGGAATAAAAATTTGGGGGCGACCATATTATCGCGGCAAAATAGCGGGGATAAAACGTGGCGACCATATGCCCGGGCAATAATAGCGCGGCGACCATATTTTCACGGGCAGTAAAATCGCAGCGACCATATGATGCGGCCCGTAAAATCGCGGCGACCCAAGATCGTGGGGAATAAATCCCGCGCCCTATATCGTGGGGAAAAAGTCGCGGGGACCATTGAACGCGGGCATTAAGTCGCGGGGACATATGATCGTGGGGAAAAATCGCGGGGACCAAGATCCGGGGCCGTTTAAACGCGGCGACCCCCATGACCACGGCAAATAAAGCGCGGCGCCCAAAATGATTTGTGGGCAATGAAAATTTGGGCGACCATTTTTGATCCCGGACATAAATCGCGGGGACCATATTATCACGGGCATAAGAGCGCGGCGACAAAAATGATCGTGGGGAAAGAGTCGCGGCGACCATATGACCGGGCATGAGATCGGGGGGCACCTATGATCACGGGCAGTAAACGCGGCGCAAAATGCCGGGAAAAAAATCGAGGCACCATATGATCGCGGCAATGAGATCGCGGCGACCATAATCGCGGGGATTTGATCGCGGGCCCAAAAATCGCGGCAACCATATGAACGCGAGCCCCTAAGATAGCGGGCAATAGAGCGCGGCGACAATGACCCGCAATAAAGCGCGGCGACCATTTTTCGCGAGCAAAAATATGGGCAATAATCGCGGCGACCATATGATCGGGGGGCAAATTTAAACGCCGGGGAAAATTCCCCGGGAAACCCTATGATTTGGAAACAATAAGATCGCGGGAAAAAGATCGGGGCAATAAAATGCGGGCATTTAAATCGCGGGGGACCATAATCGCGGGGGGAAAAAGACGGCGGCGACCCTATAAAAACGGAGCAATTTAAAAAGCGGGCAAAAACGCGGCGACCATATGAAAAGCGGGGAATAAACCCCGGCGACCATATGACACGGGGAGTAAGATCGCGGGGACCATTGATCGCGGGGCAGTAAAAATCGCGGGGACCAATGAAACGTGGGGAAAAAATCCGGCGACCCTATTCGTGGGCAATAAATCGCGGGGACCATTGATCGCGGGGATAAGATCGCGGCGACCATTGAAACTTTGGGGAAAAAGATCGCGGCGACCCCAAATCGCGGGCAGTAAGATCGCGGCGACCATATGACCAAAGGGGATTAAGAGCGCGGGGGACAAAATACGTGGCAATGAGAACCCCGCACCAATTTAGCACGGCAAAAAATTTGGGGGGACCATATGATCCCCGGGGGTAAAGCGCGGGGACAATAATCGGGGGAATAAACGGGCGACCATTATCCGGGGAATAAAATCGCGGGGGGGACCCAAATACGGGACAGTAAAATCGCGGTTAAATATAAACGCGGGCGGTTTAAAAGCGCGGCGACAAAGAAACGCGAGCAATTAGGCGCGGGGACCCTATGATCGCGGGCCCTAAATCGCGGGGGACCATATTAAACGCGGGCAAAAAAGCGCGGGGACCATATGGGTCGCGGGCAATAAAAAGCCTGCGACCATATTACACGGGGCAGTTAGGCCGGGACAATATTCCGCGGGCAATAAATTGCGGGGACCCTTGATCACGGGCCGGGAAACGGGGCAATATGATTTCCCGGGGAATAAGATCGCGGCGATCATAAAACGTGGGCAAGAAATCGCGGGGGAAACCAAAAGATCGCGGACCCCTGAGATCGCGGCCCACAAAATGATCGCGGGGAATAAAACGCGGGGACCATATTCGCGGGCATAAGATCGCGGGACCATAGATCGAGAACAGTAAACGCGGCCCACCCAAAAGATCGCGGGCAGTAAACCGGCGACCCAAATGATCGCGGGCAAAGAACGCGGGGACCATATATCGCGGGCATAAGATCCGGCGACCCTATGATCCGCGGGAAAAAAGATCGCGGGGACCATATGATCGCGGGGGAAAAAGAGCGCTGCGACCAGATCTGGCAATAAGACGCGGCGACAAAATTTTCGGGCAAAATCGCGGCGACCATATGATCCGGGCATTTTGGGTCGCGGGGACCAATGACGCGGCAAAAAAACGCGTCCCATATTATCCGGACAGAAAGAAACGCGGCGACCATATGATCGCGGGGAATAAGATCGCGGCGACCCTATGATCGCGGGCAATAAGGGTCGCGGCGCCCCCATATCGCCCGGGGGTTTAAAATCGCGGCACCATATACGCGGGGCCCAAAAAAGGGGGCGACCATAAACGCGACAATAAAATCGGGGGCGACCAAAATTCGCGGGCATTAATTTGCGGGGACCCTATGATCGCGGGCAAAAAGCCGCGGGGAAACCTTTTGCCCTGGGCAAAAGCGCCGGGGGACCAATTTTTATCGCGGGGAAAAAGATTGGGGGCGACCCTATATCACGGGGGAAAAAAAGCGCGGCGACCCTGTGCGGGGGAGTAAAACGCGCACCATAACCAGGGCAGTAAGGCGCGGCGAAAATAGATCGGGGCATGAATCGCGGGGACCCTATTCACGGGCAAAAAGATCCGGGACCATATGAAACACGGGCCTTAAAAGCGCGGCGACAAAAATAATTTGTGGGGATGAGGGTGGCGGCGACCATATGATCACGGCAAAAGATCGCGGCGACCAATGATCCGGGCATTTAAAAGGCAGCACCCAAAATTATCGGGGGGAAAAAGATCTAGGGGACCAATGACGCGGGGAAAAAGATCGCGGCGACCATTTTGAAGCGGACAGTAAGATCGCGGGACAAAATTATCGCGGGCAGTAAGAGCGCGGCGACAATATGATCGCCCGGGAAAGAAACGGCCCGGGGACCATTTATCGCGGGGATAAGATCGCGGCGACCCTATGATCGCGGGCAATAAACCCCTGGGGACCTATGATCCCCTGGGAGTAAAGCGCGGGGGACAATATTACGCGGCAAAAAACGCGGCGACCCTAGGGTCAGGGGAGTAAGGCGCGGTGGGCAAAAAATCGCGGGGAAAAAGATGCGGGGATCATATTATCCTTGGGGAAGAATCGCGGCGACCAATGACCGGACAATGAGATTTGCGGCGACAATATGACGCGGGCCAAAAAGATCGCGGGGACCATATGATCGCGGGGAATGAATCGCGGCGACAAATTTTGTCGGGGCAGTAAGACGCGGCCCACAATATATCGGGGGGAAAAAGACCGGGGGCCTTGACCGCGGGCAGTAAAATCGCGGCGACCCTAGATCGCGGGGAATGAGATTTGCGGGTACCATATTTCGCGGGGGAGGGAAAGCCCCTTCGGGCCATATGATCCGGGCCCAAAAAATCGCACGACCAAACTGTCGCGGGGGTAAGTCGCGGCGGGCCATATATCGCGGGCAGTAAGATCGGGCGACCTAGAAACAGACAATAAGTCGCGTCGCCCCTATTATCGCCCCCCATAAGATGCGGGGACCAATGTCGCGGGCAATAAGATCGCGGCGCAATATTTTCGCGGGGAAAAAAAACGCGGCGAAACCTATTATGCTGGGATGAGTCGCGGCGACCATATGAAAACGCGGGCAATAAAAGCGCGGCGGGCCATATTATTTCGACAATAAGATCGCGGGGCCATATATCGCGGGGATAAGAAACGCGGGGGCCCCTTGATCGCGGGGAATAAAATCGCGGCGACCTTTTGAAACGGGGGAATAGAGCGCCCGGGGACCATATGAAACGCGGCAATAAAATCGCGGCGACCATATGATCACGGCATAAGACGGGGGCGACCAATTTCGCGGAAGTAAGACGCGGCGACCAATGACCACGGCAGGGAGCGCGGGGCAAAATATCGTGGGGAATTTAGATCGCGGCGACCTATGATCCCGGGCTAAAATCGCGGCGGGCCATTGACACGGGGAGTAAGGCGCGGGGACAATATGTCGTGACAATGAGGGCGCGGCGACCAATAAACACGGGGATAAAATCGCGGGGACCATTGATCCGGGGATAAAACGCCCGGGGCAATATGACGGGGGCAATAAATCGAGGATCATTGGGTCCGGGCCCAAAAAATCGCGGGGACCATATGACGCGGGCAGTAAATCGCGGTGAAAATAATTTGCGGGGATAAAGCGCGGGGACAATATGAGGGGGTAAGAAAAGGGGCGGCGACCCTGATCGCGGCCCTAAGATCGCGGCGACCAAAAGATCCGGGGGAATTTAAATTTGCGGCGACCTATGCTCGCGGGGAAAAGGCGCTGCGACCATATGATCCCCGGTCAGTAAGAGCGCGGCACAAAATGATCGCGGGGAATATGATCCGGGCGAAACCCTTATCACGGCAGTAAGAGCGGGTGACAAAAATGATCGGGGGGGGGCAAAAAGAGGGGGCGATCAAATTCGTGGGGGAAAGAATCGCGGCGACCATATACCCCGGGGAAAAATCGCGGCGCAAAATTCGCGGGCAATAAATCGCGGCGACCATAGATCGCGGGCAGAAGATCGCGGGGACCAAAAATCCGGGAATAAATCGCGGCGACCATATATGCGACCGAAATCGCGGGGACCATTGACGCGGGGGGAAAAATCGCGGCATCATATATCGCGGGAATAAGACGCGGCGACCTATTATCGGGGGGCAAAAAAAAAATCACTGGGGGACCATATTATCGCGAGCGATAAGTCCGGCCCACCATATGATCGCGGGCAAAGATTCGCGGGCCCAAAGAGTCGCGGCGGGGATATGAAACGCGACAATAAGATAGGGGCAAAAAACGCGGGACCATATTAACGCGGGGGTTGAATTTGCGGCGACCATATGATCGCGGGGAAAGAATCGCGGCCCAACCTATGATCGCGGACATAGATCACGGGGGATCAAAAGCGGGGGGCAAAAAATCGGGGGCGATCAAAATCGCTGGCAATAAATCGCGGGGACCATATGCGCGGGCAAATTTGATCGCGGGCAAAAAGGTCGGCCCGGGAACCATAATCGCGAGCAAAAAGTGCGGGCAATAAATCGCGGGCGATAAGATCGGGGGGCAGTAAGATCCCCGGCGACCATAAAAACGCGGGGAATGAGATCGCGGCGACCATGAACCGAGCATAAATGCGGGCAATAAACCCGGGCGACCCTATGATCGCGGGGGAAAAAGGTGCGGGCGCCATATTAAACGCGGGGAAAAAGAGCGCGGCGACCATATATCACGGGAGTAAAATCGGGGGCGACCATAGATCGCGGGCAGAAGTCGTGGGGACCATATGTCCGGGGGCCAAAAAATCGCGGCGACCCCCCTTTCGTGGCAATAAGATCGCGGCGCCCCTAGTCGCGGGGAGGGAAATCCGCGGCGACCATATGAAACGTGGGCAATAAGATCGCGGCGACCAAATTCGCGGCAGTAAATTGCGGCGACCCTTGAAACCCCGGGCTTTAAACGCGGGGAAATATGATCTGGCAAAGAGATCGCCCCGAAACCCTATTATCACGGGCAAAAAAAAGATCCAGCGGGGCCATAGATCACGGCCGTAAAACGCGGGGACAATATTATCGTGGGCAAGAATCGGGCGCCCATAAATCACGGGGAATAAGATCGAGGCCCCCACCAAGGAAACGCCCGGGGAAAAAAGATCGGGCGACCCTATAATCGCGGAAAAGTAGATCGGGTTAAAAATATGATCGCGGGGATTTAAACGCGGCGACAATATATCCCGGGCAAAGAGAGCGCCGGGGGACCTATGATAGGGCCGTAAATCGCGGGGACCATTGCCCCGGCAATAAATCGGGGGGGGCGGGCCTATGCTCGCGGGGGAAAAAACGCTGCGACCCTATATCACGGGGGTAAAAAGCGCGGGGACAATATGATCGCGGGCAATAAATCGCGGGGACCCTATGATCACGGGGGTAAAACGGGGGTGACAATTTACGCGGGCAAAAGGATCCCCGGCATCATATGAAACGTGGGAATGAATCGCGGGGACCAAAGATCGCGGACAAAGAATCGCGGTGCAAAAGATCGCGGGCCCTAAGTCGCGGCGACCATTGATCGCGGGCAATAAGATCGCGGGGACCATAAAGATCCGAAACAATAAAATCGCGGCGACAAATATGATCGCCCGGCATTAAAAGCGCGGGGACAATTTGAAAGCGGGCAAAGAGCGCGGGGGACCATATAAACCGGGCATTAAAATCGGGCACCCTAATCGCGGCAAAAAAACCCCGGCGACCATATGATCGCGGGGAATTAAAAGGGGTGCGACCATATTTTCGCGGGCCCCTAAAATCGCGGCGACAATATGATCGCGGGAAATAAGATCGCGGCGACCATATTACGCGGCAGTAAGATCGCGGCGACCCTATGATCGAGGGCAGTAAAACGCGTCGACCAAATCGGGACCCGTAAGAAACGGGCGACCCTATTATCGCGGGGCAAAATGAAACGCGCGACAATATTAACGCCGGGGAATAAGATCGGGGGCGACCCCCAAAAATCGCGGGCATTAAAATCGCGGCACCATAATTCGCGGGCAATAAGAAACACGGGGACCCTTTTGGGTCGTGGGGAAAAGAGCGGGGGCGACTATATGACCCCGGCAAAAATCGCGGCGACCAATGATCACGGGCAATAATACGCGGGGACCATATTTCGCGGGCATAAGATCGCGGCCCACCCTATTACCCGGGCCAAATAAGCGCGGGGACAATATGTCGTGGGCAAAGGATCGGGCGACCATAGTCACGGGCAATAAATCCCGGGGCCCCAAAGATCACGGCAGTTTTTAGCGGGCGCCCAATAGGGTGTGGGCATGGATCGGCGGCCATATTAAACACGGGGAATAAAAAAATCGGGGGGGCCCCTAAAATCACGGCATTTAAAGCGCGGCGACAATAGGGTCGGGGGGGAAAAAGATCGAGCCCATATGATCACGGGCAATTAAATCGCGGCGAACCCCTTATCGCGGACAGTAAGTCGGGGGTGACAAAATGTCGGGGCCTTTTGGCTCGGCGACAAATGATCGCGGCAAAGAAGCCCCGGGTACCATATTATCGCGGGCAGTAAATCGCGGCGACCCCTAGACGCGGGCAAAAAGGGTCGGGCGACCATACTCGCGGGGAAAAAGAGCGCTGCACCATATATCAAGGGCGTAAAACGCGCGACAATATTATCGCGGGGAATAAAATCGCGGCCATATTATCCCGGGGGATTGAGGGGCGGTGACAATATTTCGCGGGCAAAAAATCGCGGCGATCATTTTGGTCGTTGGGGAATGAGATCGCGGGGGACCAAATGATCGCGGACAATGAGATCGGGGGCGACAATTTTGTCCGGGCACTAAGATCGCGGGGACCATATTAAACGCGGGGATAAAAAGGGGGCGACCATATGATCGCGGGCGTAAAATCGCGGCACCATTGATCGCGGGAAAAAAGAGGCGGCGAAACCCTATGATCGCGACAATAGATCGCGGGGAACCAATGATCGCGGGGAGAAAAAACGCGGCGACCCTAGATCGCGGGCCCAAAAAGATCGCGGGGACCTTTGATCGTTGGGGAAAAGCGCGGCGACCATTGAAACGCGGGCAATAAGAAACGCGGCGACCATATTACACGGGCAAAAAAGCGCGGCGGGCCATATGATCGCGGTAATAAGATCGCGGGGACCATATGACAGGCAATAAGACGCGGCGCCCCAAAGATCCGGGGAATAAAATCCCGGGGACCCTTTTTAAACTGGGGGAAAAAAGCGGGGGGACCATATGATCGGGGTAATAAAATCGCGGGGGACCAATTATCGCGAGCAATAAACGAGGACCATATTTACGGGGCAAAACGGGCGGGGGAAACCCTATGAAACGCGGGGCAAAAAGAACGCGGGAAAAAAAGAAAGCGGACAAAAACGCCCGGGCAAAAAAACGCAGACTAAATTTTTCATAAATTGGGGAACCCCGCGAAAAATTTTTTAAAGCATAGAAAAAATTTAAAATGAAAACAATTTCCCGCATCAATTTATTTTGATAAAATAAAGACAGGGAATTAAAATTTAAAAACCTTTAATCTCCTTAAATGGGTTTTCCCGTATTTTAAAATTTTAAAATTTTATTTCGAATGAAATATTTTAAAAAGATTTTTTTGTCCCCCGATCATATATAGGGCCCTGACTTATTGCCCACGATCTTATTGCCCGCGATTTTTTTTGGGCCCCCATCATATTTCGCCGCGATCTTTTTGCCCCCCGATCTTTTTGGGCCCCGATATATTTCCCGCGATCTTTTTGTCCGCGATCATATTGGGCGCCCCGTCTTTTTGCTCGCATCTTTTTGCCCCCGATCATTGGTCGCCGCAATCTTATTGCTCGCGATCTTTTTGGGGCCGCGCTCCTTTTGGTCGCGATATTTTCCTCTTCGCGACCCTTTTTTACGCGGGGATCATTTTACTCCACTCGAAAATTTTTGGGCCCCGAGTTATTTTCCGCGCTTTTTTTGGCCCCGATCTTTTTTTCCCGGCCCCCCTTTTTTATCAAAGCCAAAGGGCCAAAACCCTGCCTAACCCATTTTCGTCAGAACTCTTTAAAACCTTTCTTTTACAACCCAAAACCTCCCTGTGACAACCAAAAACCCCACTAAGAAATTAAAGAAAAAAAAAAATATATATAACCCCCGGGAAACATCTTCCCGCTCCCCATCTTGGTCCCCACAAGTATGGGGGTTGGGAAGATTCGGGGGGGGTGGGGAATCCCCCAAAAACGATGACATTTTCATTCCCCCAAAAAACAAAGTGTTAGTCCCCAAAAACTAGGGAAAAGCATAAAGGGGTTTTTTAGACGACGAGTTTAAAATATGGGTAATATGGTAAAAAAATGCTTCGAGTGGTAACCTTTATAGCACATTCTTGTTTTTTTTTCAGAATGGGTCACCCCCTCAAGCGGGAAATTTTTTTTTTTAAATGTGTACAAAATGAATTTAAATTTCCCCCGGGGAAAATTTCCTTTTTTTTTGGAAAAAATAAAATTTTTCTTTTTTTTTTTTCCCCCATGGGTTTTTCTAAAGGGTATTTTTTTAATTTTTAAATTTTTAAAAATAAAAGGTTTTTTTTACCACCCCCATCCTCCCCAAAACTAACAGAACTTAAATTAATGAGGGAAAAAATTGAAAAGTTTGGAGTTGATAGCTTCTGTCGTTTTACTTTAAAGAAACGCACGTATCACAAAGCTTCCCCAAACTTGCCTGAGAGGGCTCAGGATTTTGGGAAAAAGGCAAAGAAACAAAATGGGATCGTATTTTTAGCTTATTTCTACTGTAACATGTATGTGTAACAAGTGAAATGGTTGTTTTTAAAACACCGGGCCCAAAAAATCTTTTTTTAAAAAATTCCCCTATCATTTTTGGGTTTTTTTTTAAACCCTAATATAAATTTTTTGCCCTATTCGTGGTTTAGTTTTTTCACATCTAATTTAGTAAAACAGTTTAAATTTTTAAAATTTGGTTTGAATTACCCAAAATAAGCCCTCATAATATTTTGGGGTAGATAAAAGTCTCAAATTTCTTACTTTAAATTTTAATTGGGCTTACAGATAAAATAAAAGTCTGATCTTTACCCCATTTTTATTACCAAATTTTTTTAGTGTCGCCTTGGAAAGATTTTACCCTTTCTGCAGAATGCTGGCCCGTCCCTCGGGAAATTTATTGAAAAAATTGTTTCCAAAAAAACAATAATACCAAATAAAAACACAACAAAAAAAAGTTTGAACCTTTGGATTCCCTTTTACTTTTTTAACCCCGTCCCAGACTCGAGAAGGGTTACAAAATTTCAAATAAACACACCTTTTATTCCAGTTTTTGCAACCCCAATTCAGGTAACTTTTGGAAATTTTAAACAAATAATATATTTCACCCTTTGATCAATAAAATTGGGTTTCCCTATTAACGATAGATTTTTGTTAAATTTTTCAAATTTTATAACGTGCAAAAAAAACTTAAATTTTTTCGTGTCCCCCGCTATTTTACAAATTCCCCCAGTTTTGGGTTTAAATACTTATTTTTCCCATTTTTAAAAACAACAAAAAAACAAATGGTACAATTTTCTTTCCCTCCACCGTTATCCAAAACCCCGAACGGCATCAAAAAACGGTTTTTGTTAAAGGTAATTCGTTTCTATGGTTTTCCCTGATGGTTTTACATGCACAAACCCCGTTGGCAACCAAACGCACATCGGCCGTCACTTTCACCCGACCTGGCCACGGCCGGTTTCGGCGTCCTTTTAATTTTCCCGATCTGCCGCTCGTCAGCTGTCCACGTCTCCCACGCCACGGGCTTTTCCCCGAGCCCTCCTGCACGGCTTTCAAATTTACAGGGTTTTAATTTAGTCACTAGGAAAACGCCATATTTCGTTTAGACGAGCGATAGTAATAGTAGGGGTTAAAATGGGGGAAAAAATGCTTGAGTGGTACCAATTTTTGCCATTTTATGTTTTTTTTTTTTCAAAAGGGGTGCCCATAAGCGAAAAATTTTCCCCGAAAGGGGTATCAAGTGTAGTTCAAATTTATGCCCACAAAAAATTTTTTTTTTTTTTTTTTGGGAAAATAAAAAAATTTTTTTTTTTTTTTCGCTGGTTTTTTTTTAATGGGAATTTTTGGGAAATTTTCCTAAAATTTTATGAAAAAAAAAAATTACCCAAACCCCTTTTAAAGCCCCAAAACTATAAGAACAAAATTTGATTATTTTAAACCCTAAAAAAAGTTTTAAGCTGTAGTCGTTTGAACCGTGGAAAACCGACAAAAAAAACATAAAAAACAAAGAAACCGAAAAAAAACATAAAAACGAAAACCATTTTTTTTCAGTATTTTAAATTGAATCCTCGCTAAAGCTCGTCAATTCCCGATTGTTCATGAAAAAAGGGGTTTGGGGTTTCTAACCTAATAAATTTCAATCAAACGTGATAAAATTATACTTTGGGTTTTTTTTTCTTACTCCTTCTTTAAAACACCGATCTTCGTTTATTTTTGATGTTTTTTTTTCAATTCTTCCCTTCCCCGTCGTTTTTTTGTAGATCCATATTTTTCCCACTCCCTATCCCCCTTTTTCCCTTCCTTTCCTTTCCCCCCCCCTTGGACTTCTTTTAATCCCTTTCCAATCTAAATTTTTCCCAAACCTTTCTTTTCATTCTTGACTCAACCAAAAAATTTCCACTTTTTTCTATTGTCCCTTTGGGTTCCCCCAATTTTTTCCCTCCCCTTTTCCCCAACTTTTTTCAAGGTTTTTTTCACTTTTTAAAAAGGGTTTTTAAAAACCCACTTTGGAACGATAACCCCGTACAATTTAAAAAGGAAACAAAACAAAATTTCAATTCAAAATTTTGAAAACCCCTTTCTAAAATCACCCTTTTTCAATCGTTTTCTTTTCCAAAATAAAAGAATATACGAACTACCAAAAGAGAACTCATTGGGGCCTCCCCGGGACTCGTCCGGGTTTAGGCCCCGGGTTTAGAACTGAAATCCTTTGGGGGCCCCGGGTTCGAGTCCCCCATAAGGCCCCCCTTTTTTTAAAATGTTTCCATTTGACCATCTCAC